>VZTU01016591.1:240165-272983 GCA_013400835.1 Zapornia atra | reverse complement strand
AGTGTTTTGGGGTGTGTGGTGATGGAGACTGAGGTTGTAGGGTCCTGGTTTAGCACAGGTCTTAGAGATGAAGGTGAGTTGTTGCTCAGCATCCTCACATGCTGGTGCACACCGCTCCTGCTTCCCACCCCAGTGTGGGTGACATGCGATGGGTAAGGATGGGAGCAGCATCCTTCTCCCCTTGACACACAAGTGAATGCTTCCTGATGGAGCCTCTGTCGTGGGTTTTAAAAACCAGGTTAAGCCCACAAAATGCTGGGGGGTGAATCCTAAATGTGTGACTCCTGGTGAGCTCCATGGCATCCAGAGAAGGCATCTGCCAGCTGCCGGCAACAGCGCTGGGATGGGAACTCTGCAGAATCCAGCCACCCTGCTGATGTGTTCCCACACGTGTGGCATGGCAAGGCCTGGGGATACTGCCCTGGGAACCCCCCCAGAGCACCAGCGCGGGGTTGGGATGATCTGACCGGTGTGGTTATGTTGTTAGTGGAGAGAAGAATGAAGCCTCAAGCCTCTGGTTGCAGAGAATTCATTGCCAAAGCAGCAGCTACCTTGACTCTGCTCTTTCTCCGAACACCCCGCTACACCTGCAGTGAGAATTGGGGATACCCAACATGGCTCAGGCTGGAAACTCAACAGATTGCAGGCAGAATTTCCTTGAAATCCCTTCCCCAAGTGTCCAAAAGAGACTCATAAGAGAAGAAGGGCATTTGTAGCCTTAGGCTTACGCTCCCAGTCTGGACATGGCTTGCAGGTGTCCTGAATGCACACTGACTTCTTCTGTCTGTAAGGATGACCTTTATTCCTTTGATTTTTGAGGGGAAATGAAGGCTTTTTGGTAGCTGGCATCACAGATTCTGCCCTTGCAGGGTTGGGCTGCTCCTCTGGATACAGATTCCTATAAAAAGAAATCAGATGTACAACCCTTTCCAGGCAGCTACAGCGACTCCCTCAGAAATTAATATTGAGTAGTTGCAAGAAGCTCAGCACTTGCTGGGCTGTTTTGTCCCAGTCTTTTTGCAAAGAACAGCCAAATTCTCTTGTTTTCTGGCATTTCACACAGGCTGAGTTTTGTGTCTGTCCCTAAGTTTGTGCCTGTCTCAGAGAAAGAGACAGTGAGGGAAATGCTGATACTGTAATTAATGTGATTTGTCTCCTTTGGACCTTGAATTAGTCATAGGTGATACACTGGAACTTATTTGCAAGTTAAGATGGTTCCATTGTTTAAATTCTAAGAGGTTTTACTTTGCAGCAGAAGGGTCTTGATATGATGATGATGATGATGATGGTGAGCATGGTCATGGCTTTGTGCTGAAGTTTAAATACAATTTTACTCCAAAAGAACAAATCATGAATGGAGGGAGAGCTTTAAAAGCAAGAGGGGATGTGTCCTTCCTCTTATCACAGGTAATTACATCTCCCACCAATGCAGCTTCAGAGCTGGCCTGACTCACCCAGTGTTAACCCAGTCCTGTATCCTGGGCATTTTAAGTTTAAAATGACTGATAAATCCAAGGTGGCTCAGGCACTTGTTTTACTCACAGTAGCTGGAGGGGCTCAGGCACTTGCTTTACTCAACAGTAGCCAGAGGTGCTCTGCACTCTGTCTCCTCCCAGTTTAATTCTAGCAGTAAAGGGTGTGTAAATTTAAACCAGGTTGGTCTCAGTTCTCCTGTGTGGGTTTTAAAGGCTGCCAAGCAAAGCTGCTTTTTTTTATAAAGCTTTCCAAAATACTTTCTCCTGTGGGTTATTGGGGTGGTTTTGTCCCCAAAGTTAAACCCAGCACAATCACTGTGTGCTCTTTCCAACACCTTTGAAAAATCCTTGTCAGACACTGCAAAATTTCAAGGATCACCTTATTGCCATGCAATAAAAAGCTTTTATGATGCTTTTTCTGTAACGTTTTATGAAAAGTATGTCCTGGCCTAAGCCAAGGAAGTGTGTGGAATTTGTACCCATGGAGACTCTACTAACACAGCCAGCTCCAAGCGCCGCCGCGGTATGTGCTTACCTATCAGGAAAGGAGATACTGGAAAAGGGAGAGACAGAGGGAAAGTGACTGAGTGAGGCAACATAAACTGGAGAGACTGGACTTGCTGGTTAGCAATTGGTCTCTCCATAGATTTGGGGTTAATGTACCTGCTTTTGATAGGTTGCTCCCAGAGTTAGACTGGAAAAATTCACAGCTGCGTGTGTGAGCACCAAGGATGAGATTCTGAGAAGCTCCAAGGGAAAAATGAGTCACTTTCTTAATGGCCTGTAGACCCTGAAGGCAAGGATATTGAGAGAGAGCCATTTTTAAATTAACATCTCTTTGCATAACGAAGAGTAAAATAGAAAATAGAGATGGAGTTGGTTTTGAGGAGTCATTTAATGCACATAAACCCACCTTCACCATGGGAAATGGAGACCTGATTAATGTCTTTTCCTTACCAGCACCTGCTGATGTGTTGGAAGATCCTTCTTATGTCTTTTGCTTTTCTAAATGAAACAACCCTCTGCTTTTCCTGGAAGAAAGATCCAAGCCTCTCCTGCAGAAGTGCTTTGTAAATAGTTCCATTTGACCCTGCAGCACTGTGGCCAGGCATTCCCGCTTAAGCATCGCATTTGCCCACACTGAATCACGTCATGTTTGGTTTTAAGTCATCACTCAAACTTACTAAGAGCTTAATGAACTCCTTCAGAAGCGCTCCCAGTCCTTCCCAGTTTAGCATCACCTGCAAGGTGTCGCTGCATCTGTTGCCAGGTTAGTTTTTAGGGCATGATTCTCCACTTCACAGCATCTCTACGTCTGCAAAAGGAATGTAACACGCATGAGGATGTGCTCTTCTTCTTTCCAAGACTTCAATTCTTGTCTTAAACACAAAGCAGAGGTTCCCTGCCAACAACATCCTGAAATTCTTCATAATGCCCAGCACAAAACCTTCAATAAAGTCCCACAGACCTTGGGAGTTAGCCAGTTCCCTCCTGGGAACCTGGGGAGTAAGCAGAGGGCTGTTATTTTTCACTAGGGACCTTTCTGTCGCCTCTTGGGTCAAACTGGAATGACTTTTTCCTTGTAACCTGCTGGATAAACCAAATCTCACCCTGCTTTGCCTGGGGCTGGGGCTTGCAGCCTTATTTAAGCAAGCTGCTGGTAAAGAGAGAGAAGCAAGCCAGGCTGCTTGTAACAGGATTACATTTGCTGCAGCTCTAACAAATACCCACAGGAGGGCACGTTCCTCAAAGCAAACAGGAATCCAGCCCCGTGCAAAGGATCCCTTCGACTTGGGTTTTACTAAAGGGGGATTTGGATAAAACATTTTCCTTTTCGATGGAAGCAAAGGGATCCTTTGAAATGTTCTATCTGTGGAAAGTATCGGTTGCTGGTCATGAAACTTGAAATGAAGTTACTGCCTTTGGTTGTTTTACTGGAAAAATGAGGGGGGGGAAATGCCCAGAGGATTAAAACCAACCAAAAAAATTTGCCTTTGGGGTTTTTTTTTTTTGCTTTAAAAAAATATTTTGCTTGTGTTCAGGCAGTTTTAATGGGGAGAATCCCTATTTTTATACAGATATCAGCCCACACACCACTTTCCTACCTGAAAGCTTTCCTCATCAGGTTTCCCAGTCTGTGCTCTATTTTACCACTGAGTGAGCCCAGTGCAAAATTTAAGGTGCCTGGATTGGCACCTCTCTGTCAGAGTCCAACCAGCAGCATCCCATGCATGTGAAGAAGATTGCCTAATCAGCAATAATGGATTTTCTTTTAATATATGAATAGCAAAATTTAACTTTACAATCATTTTAAATTGGGGGGCAGATGGGGCAGGTGCTGGGTTGGTTTGTAGGCAGGTTGGTGCTCAAGAGAAGCACTTGAGAAGAACATAAATATCCATACCAGGTATCCCTGAGGAAACTTCTTCAGAGGGATGGAGAGCAAACTGAAGAGATGGTTTTTCCTGCGTGGAGCTGCCCCATCCCTCAAGCACTGCAGTGTATTGATAACCCTGCTCCAAGCACAGCCCCAGGAGCATTGTCCTCTGCATCATGGATTTCTGAATTTGCTGCTGGTCAGACAAGAAGCCTCTTCAGTGCCTTCTGGCTGGGCTTGAGAGGATAAATCTGTTGAGTGTGGTTGTGCCAAGGCCATGCTGGAATTTCCCAGCAGCGTTGTGGCACAAATCCTCCTCTGCCTGGGCATCTCTTCAACAGGGGAATGAAATCCAGGCTCCAGCGTTACAGGTGCTGATAGCAGAGCACTGCTTTCCTTCCAGCTTTACCCAGCCTGAAAGCCAACAGCTGAGTTCTGGAGACAAGAGGAAGAAGAAAGTGAGTTCAGCTCTTCCCTTGCTCTTTCTTCTGTCTCCCTTGGGTGGCAGCAAGTATCACAAGAGTTCCTGGTAAAAGCTTCCCAGCTCGTTGCTTTGATGCTGTGGACTTTGAAGATGTTACTCTTTCTCCACCTCATGTCTTCCCCCAACAGGTTTTTAGCAGAATGGAACTCAAAACACTTTCTTCCCCCCCCACCCCCCCACACTGGAAATTTCCTTTGGGCAGAACGAAAGGCCTAAGCATTTATCTGGAGAGTTACCTGTTTGGTTTGGCTACAGCTGCCTGGAAATTCTGTCAAAAAACACTGGGCCATGGAAAAAACAGTGTAGGTGGGGGCTGTGTGCCACTCCCTGCAGGGAGCTGTAGCCTCTCAGCTCGCAGGAGCTAGACAGGATGTGTTCACAGGCTGGATGTAACTGAAGATAGTCTTATTGATATAAGTAAATCAATATAGCTTATGTCAACACAGCTTTTGTATGGGGGCAACATGTGTGTCATTAAACTCTCAGTGACTGAATAGCCCTGGCATAAGGTTTCAGCTGAAGTTCTGTACAATGCAGGGCTTCTTTTGTGGTGTTGGGAGTTTAGATAACTCTCCCCACCGCTTCCCAGATGACCAGAGGCAACAAGGATCATGGGGAGGAACAGAGTAAGCAGCAGCCTGGGAAGGAGTGACAGGCTTAGCAAGCAAAGGGTAATGTGATGGGAGCATAAAATCAACCAGTGTTTAAGAGGTGTCACCTTCAGCACATGCATGTGAGCAAAAATGTGGTTGTAAGGCACCATCATGGAGAAAAGGGTGGCAGCTTTGGATGAGAACTTCATCTTCTGGATCACTGTTGAAGGTGCCCAGCTGTGCACTCAGGTAGGTGGGAAGAACTGTTGGGTTTCTGGACCAGAAGAATGATGCTGGAGGGAGGATGGCAGCAAACAGCTTCAGCTGGAGTTAGGGAGGTGTAGCTTAGTCTTTCAGGTTTTGATAGAGAGGTTGTAGTGAAATATCATGTCCATCCTCACCCTTCCATCACCTGCCCAGAGAAAGGTGGTTTTGCTTGGCCACCTCCATGCAAAGCTTGGCTTTTGTAGCCTCAACCAGCGGCAAAGAGAGTCGGAGCTGGGACACTGCAGCAGCTGAGGTAAAGCTACAGCCCCATTTCCTCAAGATACCAGGTGAGGGACAAGTCTCTTAGACAACAAAATAAAGCCTGCTTGGGAGTTGTGCTGTGTGGTGACAGCTGTCTGTCCTGCAGGAAGGATGAGCAGGAAGGATGAGCAGGAAGGCAAAGACCACGTGGCTGTAACTCACAGGCTGATCTGGTGAGCTGGGGAGGAATTATTCTGAAAACCAGACCATGGGAGGACAAACCACCTTCTACCTGCCTGCCTGGGGAATGTTTTCAGTGTTCCAGGTCACTTCTTCCATCCTGAACTGGAACAGAAAGTTGGGAGTCTTATGGAAGTCTGGCTCCTGAATATTAAACAGAATTTGGCTCGTTTCTCTGTGGGGAAGTTCAACGTGTTCATGACACATCAAAAAGTTCTGCAACTTTTTTACCACAGTGAGTTTATGTTTAAAAACCACAGAAAAACATTAAGCATCCCTGTGGATTATTAACACTTGAGCCTGAATGATAGATAGGTGCATAGGTCTGGCACTGCACTCCCAACTACAGTCACTCATCAGCAGCAGCTCTGCTTGTCTCCCAGCACACTGAAGGCTATCTGGGCTCTGTGTAATCAAGTGATAAGAGTGTGTTTCTAAGTTGCTATCTCTTACTCTGGTTACACATTCATTCCTTTCCTGGTTACAACACAGTTGAAATAAGGAGGACAGACAGGGCATAGCCTTGTTCTCAAAAGCAAGACCTGCCTGGTAAACATTGTGACACTATTACAACAAAGTCCCTTGGCTTGGGGATGGGGAAGTTACCCTGCCATTCCCATCCTGAAGCAGTGAGAGAGCAGAGAGAATTCTTTCACTTGTGCAAGTTCCAGGGATACAATTGGGGTTTTTCCCAAGCTGCTGGAAACAGCTTTTTTTCAATGTTAACTTGGGCATGAAGTTCATTTTGGAGCAAACAGCTTCCCATCAGCTGCTTTTCCAAAAGTGGAGTTACCCATGGGCATAAACAGCATTGCAATTTGGTTTGAGCTTTAATGGTTGGAGGATACAGGCAAGACCTACAGAGAGAGGTGGTATCTAGAGACCAAAATGTCTATGCAGATATTATACTTCCTTCACCTGCCTCTCTCCTCCCTGTAGCCAACAAATGCAGGACCAACACGTGCATTTAACATCCTCCCTCCCCCAGACACACCTTTTATTCTCTTCTCCCACATGCTGGTCACAATTTTCATGGCATGAAAATTCAGGAAGATGAATCACAAGCCAGTGATGGGAACAACTGATCCCTGCAAAGACTTTCCAGTCTTCCTGGCCCAGGCAGCCACTGTTAAAATTCACCCCAGGCAAGCAATTCAGTATTTCCTGGAGTTCCTGAGGCCACCCTGCTCTTGCTGCCTCAGAAAGTGAGAACCCTGGGACTCCACTCAAGTTAATTGCTATAAATGTAAAGCCAACAAAGGAGATAGTTGACAAAGGGTGCAGTCACTCTGGTGTATTCACTAGGTCAAGCTTAATTACTCCACATTTGTTTATAGAGGACTGTGCTGTGCTATCACCAATAAATAATAACAGTTTTTGCAGTTACTCCAAGGTGTAAGCTGATCTCCCTCTCCTGGCTGCAGCAGAGCTGCCCAAGGACCATCTACAATTAATTATGTTTGCTCTTGTCTGGTCCTTCACAAGTAACATGGTCCCCTTTGGCCCCAGAAGTGACAGGAGCTTTGCAAACACCACGGCATCGACCTTTGTCGTGTTGCAACCTCAGTTTGATAGACAAGGACGCTGGGAGCACAAAAAAGCAGCTTGCCCAAGGTAATTTATTGGCTCAGGGCATCGCCAAAAATAGAACTGGCTACTCCTGCCACTTCAGTTAACCTTTGGGTTGTGCCACTGCATCTTTTCTTGGTTCACTGAGAGATGCCTGGTCAGCATGGCAGGTACTAATGACCACTGCGTGACCAGAGTAAGAGGGTTAGAGGTCTGCTAAGTTTGTATCTCTCTGACTCTCCAGATGCTGTTTGCATCCTTATTCTTCAATACAAATTTGCCATCTGAATCCAAATGGAACCGTGTGAGGGATTGGGACAGGCTGCAGAGAGGAGCAGATGAGACAGCTGGGTCAGGGAGGAGCACGCAGCGAGGCTGCAAGGGAAGACTCAGACTGCAAGAGGCAGCAAACAGCTGACAAAGCTGGAACTTGTGGGTGCCCAGACCTGCAGACGGCACAGTGCAAGGCTCCTGGGGCCGACTTGGCAGTCGCAGTCTCACTGTGCTGTTGCTGTTTTGCAGCTGCTATCTCCTTGGCGCTGTTGTGTCCTCTGGACCTGCTGCTGTTCCAGCTGCGGCCCTGACCTCTGGCAAGAGCTTCTCTCCTGACATATTCCTTTGGTTTGCTCATCAACTGAATGGCCTGAACCATACCCTCCCCAGCACCAGAACACCTCTGGGTGGCAGGGGGAGAGCAGACTGTGTGCAGGAAAACCCCGACGTGTAGGAGTTCCTGGTCTGCCCTGGCACAATAATCCACTTGACCGAATCATCTGCTTTGCTAAACAGGACAGGCAGAACACTGGCTTGCTTGAAACTCTGTCAGACAGCAGCAACTGAGGGCGGCTGGATGAGCTAACTGACCACAGCTGCAGTAAGCAACAACCAGGGAGCAGAGCTGGCAGCGGATCCGCCCCGGGCCTGGTGACCGTGTGGCCGCTGCTGCCACGGCCACAACCGCCCTGTGCCTGGAACAGGCCTCGGCCCAGCCCCCGCGGGCGGGAGAACCACAGCGCGGGGCCGGCTCTTGCGGGAGAAGGTTCCTCCTCCCCGCAGCGCCTCAGATGGGGCGGGCTGCCTTCCCCTCGCCTTCCTCCCTCCTCGCCGGGCAGCGCAGGCCGCGCTGACCCAGAAACGCCTCACGCTCCCCGGCTGCTTATCGACTGCGGGGGCCCAGCCGCGCTCACCGGTTTCGGGGTGGCCGCTGAGGCGACTCCCGCTTCTCTCACCGCCTGGCAGGCGCTGCGCCGGCTCGGCCCGTCCCGCCTTCAGCCCGCGGGCGCTGAGGTGCGCTCAGAAGGGCGGCGGCGGTGGGTTGAGGCGCTGCCTGACCCAGCGAAAGAGCGACGACCGCGAGTAAACCCCGCCAGGGGCGGGAAGGAGGGGGCGGAGCCTCGCCGCCGTCCGACCGCCGCCTCAGCCAATGGGGCGGCCGCGCGGGTCGTTCGTGGCGGTCTTTCTGGGCGGTGGCCACGCCCCCCTCCCGTCGCGACCGCTCTAAAGGGTCCCGCGTGGCGGCGCGCGGCAGCTGCTGTCGCGCCGCGTGGGGCTGGTCGCACGCCCGCCCGCCGGGTTTGGNNAGCGGGCACGCGGGCCGTGACCAATGACCGGCGATCCCCCCCGTCCTGTCAGGGGAGCGGGCGGGGGGGCTGAGGAGCCGACCTGTCCCTTCCCCCGCCTGCCCGGCAGCGGACCCTGAGGGGATGTGAGGTGACCGGACCCTTGAGGGCTGCTGCGCCGGTCCCTGCTGGGCCTGGGGCGGAGGTATAGGCGGTGTGGGAGCCGGTGGAAACACGAGTGACGTGTGTGACAGCATCCCCGCGCTTTTGTGCTCTGAGGGGGTTTCCCAGCTGTTCGCAGCGCGGTAACGCTGCGGCAGTCTGAGGGAGAGGAACCTGAACCAGCGTCCCGGTGACTCAGCGTCGCTCCTCTGGGACTCCCGGGGTGTTTTAGGTGAATTCCCCGGCATCCTGCTTAAACCTCACTTGAGGATGAGTTAGGTGGCAGCCTGGGTGGCTGAGGGACCCCGCCAAGGCCTCTGCTGTCACCCTACACCAGCAGCCTTCTCCTCAGGGTGGGCGCGCTGCAGGTCTGCTGGCGAAGCGATGGTCTGTGGGCACCTTTGCTGAGCCAAAACTCATCTCCGAAGGCCGTGGTGGAGGCAAATACCCACCTGCAGTTGTGTCATTTGTTCCAGATCTTCGGTGTGGCATCATCCTTGCAGGGGTTGGGGTTATTTTTGCTCGTGTTCCCTCTGCTCCTGCATCAGGAGGGCACTGGATAATTTCCCAGGGCAGCCATACGCCAGCTGGTGCTGAGGAGCACCTTTAGTGCCCTATAGTTTTTATCACTCCCCTTTCAAAAACTGGGTTTATCTCGAAGAGGAAGAGTGGGTCGCTCACTTTCCATTTCCCCACTTCATCAGTCTTTAAGGAAAAGAGCAAAAAGGCCAAGTTTCAGTTTTGGTGGAGATGTGGAAAGGCGGTGAGATAATGTGGCAATTTCCTCAAGCATCTGATCTGCACAGAGAAAGCTGGACCGGAGGTGATGTGATGTCTACCAGCAAAGAAGAGAAGAAACCAGCAGCAGGAAGCCAAGTGAGGTGTGCTGGAAAACATCACGTTGACTCACGAACATGCTCAGTAATTTGAACTTGAACTGGTGGGTTTTGAAGTTCCCTGTGTGTTCTAAGCAAAGGCATGTTCAGAAACCTTCCCTCCTGTCCTGTTGACTGTCAGGAGTTTGCACGTAGTCATGCTCCTATTTTGTTTGGTCAGAGAAGCTCCACAGAGGTTTTGATAGAATCCTTCACTGGCTTCCAGATCTTCTAGGACATGGTGCTCCCTCAAAGCAGGAGATGCTTTGTATTTAAATTATTTAAATTGTCACACAGGCTTAATTAAAAGGGAGGTTTCTTCCAGCAGGGCTTTGTTTGGGTGTGTGTGTTCTTCATGTTCTTTGTGTTCCCGAGCATCTGCAGTGCCATGCAGTGTGCTTACTCCTCTGGAAACAGTGTGGGGCAGGACAGGATCTATGGTGATCCTGGTCAACCCTGGTGAGCTGCTGGGAGCTTAAACCTGGCTCTGGGGAGTGTGTGTTTTCTGGTGAGTGTGTGTTTCCACAGCTTGCATAGCTGTGAGTGTAACAGAGCACCAAGGAAAGGGCTAGTTCAGGGCTTAGCAGAGCTGGTGGGAGTATGGATCTGGTCAAATTTCTGTTTCTAGCCTGACTTTGTTACACGAAATGCATGACTGACTTGGGATTCCCATAGCCTGCATTCAGAAGGACACAGCCAGGTTGTGCTTCTGTTTCGAGGTGCAGGTGTACCTGGGCATGCCAGAAATTCTGCTGCTGCTTATGTGGGGAGGTGCTGCTGCTCCAGGTTGCATTAATATCTGGGTTCCCCTTGAGAAAGGTGGTGATAGTGGTGTTCTCCTGCATCTCCCTGGGTTTCCAAGTTGTGCAGCCTTGGTCTCTGTGCCATACCTGGTGTGCCCAGACTTGGGAATCGAGCATCCATCACCATCAGGAGACCCTGTTGTCAGGGCTGTTCCCTGTACAAGGGTTCTGGGTGAAGGGCACACGCACAACACAGCAAGAGCAGCTTGTGGCTGTGCTCTTTTCCTCTCGGGTGATGGGGTGAGGCATGAACCCTCAGCCTGCCAATCGAAACGCTTGGCTGGGCGATGAGACTTCTAACTTCCTTTGCCCAACGTGTTCCCAACCACCTTCCACCACCCAAGAGCTCGCTGGGCTGTGCCACAAGACAGCTTTGCGTGAGGACACCTCCACCCTGCATGGAAGAGCAGATGGTGAGGGAGAGGCTGTAATTAGCGCGGAGAGAAAAGCTTCCTTCAGGGACGCAGGGAAGCCTCATGCTTCACGTTGTGTGGTGTTGGGAGGGAATGTGGGTACGGCCTTGCGAAAGGGGGTCAGGGCTGATGAGAGCTTCTACGGTGTGTTCTTCTTCACCTCCTGCCTAGGAGTCTCCTTGAGCAAGAGGTGGTGGCGACACTTTGGGCACCGTGCAGTCTGGTAACCGGCGCTGCGCTTCTAGATGTGGGTTTGAGTTCCTCCAGGCTGGGGTGGGAACTCAACCCAGGCTTTGCAGGTCTGGGTGGCTGCTCCTAGCACTGGGCTGCTCTGTTGCTCGCAGCTGCCTTGTTAAAAGAACAGAATAAACCACCCTGGAATAAACCACCCTTGTTTTTTCCAGTCTAGAATTGGCAATGTCTGCTGATTATCTTGGAGCTTCAGCGATTGGATTTTTGGAGACATCCCTTTCTTAACTGCTTGTGAATTAAACTATTTTTGCACTGTGAATTGTAGCCTGTGGCAGAGCGTGGCGTGAGCAGCAACGTGTACTTGCGTCGATGAGGAAGTGGAAGGCGGGGAGGGGGGGGAGGATGTGCTTTCCTGGGCTGGAGGCAGGTCTGCCTGCTATGAACGTGGCTGGCCATGGCTTTCCCTGCCTTTCAGAGGGCTGCAGCTGGGCTGCATTGGATTTGTTAGATAAAAAGCCTCTTTCCTTTTGCTCCTGTCTGTCATCATTCAGACAAATGTGCTCTTCACATTCCCCACTTTAAACTGTGCCTGTCAAACAGGGGTGCAAAAGAGAATGATAAAATCCACTTCTTAAATAAAGATCAAGGGGAGTGAGATTCATCTCCAATCAGTTTGAAACAATCAGTTTGAAATTACATGAAAGAATTAAAGCTCACCCTGTCAAGTCAGAAGCATCAAAGCCTTCTGATGAATGTCACCCTTAAATAAAACCAAGGCTGCGTTCAGGGTTAGAAAACACCTCATGTAGGTGAGGAAACCCCCTAATGACAAAGTACTGAAAGTGATGATGCTGTAAAAATGCTGATTTTTTTTTTACAAGAACAAGTGAAATTTCCAGGGTTGTCCCAGGGCTGCATCTCCCGAGGGGGACCCCAAAGCCCCTGCTGTGCCTGAGGCTGTTGGGCAGGCGCAGGACCGGAGCGTCCTTAAGAGGCAGCAGTGTGGGGTGACGAGCTGCTTCCAATTGCAAGGCAGGCAGCACATGACATAAGATGCTCCAGATCTGCCTCCTGGGCGCTAGTTTAAAAATAAAGGATATTACACATCCTCCTCCTCGGTGCCGGTGCGGAGAGTGGCTGCAGGAGGAGAAGCTACACAGAGGTGGAGGCGATGCGCTGTAAGGCTGTACCCGGAGCCCTGCGGTGATGGGTTTAAGGGGGAGAGTGGGGATGGAGCAGGGAGCGTTTGGGGCGAGGGGAGTGTAAAGTTTCCATTGTTAGGCTCACGGTAATTGCCACGCTGCTTTTCGGATGGGGGGGATGGATGTGTCACCCACTGACTTCATGGGGTTCCTCAAAGGAACTGAGCATGACGCGGTGTGCGCTGCGTCTTGCTGTGTTCCGTGTGGACCCAGCAGTCGTGAGTCACTCCTGCTTTGGGGTCGCCTTGCTCGGACAGCTGCATCCATAGAAGCTGCTTTTTACTGTTGTGTTCAATAGTATTTTAATTTTTTAAAACCTGTTTCTTCACAGGGACGATGCTGTGTGAGTCAGATACACGGATGGCACTTGCAGAACCTGTCCCCGGGGCTTATTTGAATTCAGATCCTCAAGGGAGCTGCGAGGTGTCACTGAATGATGTACTGCTCAACTCTTCAGCTAGGTTTGTTTAATTTAAAGGTGTTTTTTTCTCTGTGGTGACCTGTATGCATAGGCTATAGTCTGTGTTTTATCATGTTTACTTAATGAATACTTTTTTGGAAGAATTTCTAAACATTTGTTACTAATTCAAATATGTGAATCCAGAATCTCACCCTCACAAAAGAGAAACAGAATTAAATGTGCTTAATTAAGTGTCCTTAGCTACCACACAGCATGTGGAGCTTGAAGTTGTGTGCATTTAATATAAACTTAAAGCACAGAAATGGTGGAATATTCTGTGTGTTCAGGAAAATCACCTCTTATAAAGGAGCTTTGTGCAACTGTGAATCCTCTGTTGCTGGGAGGGCACTGGTCAAATACTGGGAGTACTTCACAAGGACTATGTTTGAAGTGTTGCTGCACTGTGAGCAATGAGGCGTTGCCTCTGTGTGGGATGGTTTATGTGCAGCACCTGCACTGATTTCCATCAACTCCTGTTAGTCTCTGTAAACCTGAGCAGCCTCTTACTAAAGAGCAGGTTGGTGGTTATGGATCTGTATCTCACCATGGTGCAATGGGTTATAACTGGCAAACCCCCCTATTTACCCAGGTTTTTTCAGGCTGTGTTTGAGTTATGGTGACTTGGTTGACTGGAGGGGAAGAAGCCGGGGCTCTTTGGCTCTTATTATTGGGCTGTTTGCATGCTTTGATCATAAAAGATAGTGGAGAAATAGTGTATTGCAACTGAGGAGTGATTTGTGCTGAAAAATGCTCAAAATAATGAGGAAACATGTGGTAGGGAACAATTTGCAATCCCTTTGGGGAAATAAAGAAGAAAATAGTATTTACTTCCCTCTGGTTTCTGGCTTGCAGATAGGTTGGGAGCTTTTGGACAGCATGTGGGAGGAGCTGTGTCAAATCTTCTCTGTGCTTTAATTGTACCATGTGCCCAAAGCAGTGAGAGTTGCCTCTCCCCTAGAAATTCAGAGAAAACATGAAAGGGGGGGAAATCACTTCCCCATTACACTGAACTGCACACAGTGCCTGGAGCTGACGTGGCTTCTCTTTAGCCTGGTACAAAGGGAAGAAAATAGGGGGCTGAAGGGAGAAGTCTGAGCAGTTTGCAGAGGTGCAGGGGAGCTCCTGCCTAGCTGCAGAGCTCTCAGGGCTTCTTTGTGCCCCCGAGCTGCCTCCACAGAGTGGCCGGGGCTGTTGTGATATCACGTGTCTGCAGCCATTCTAGATCACCTAGGTGCTGTTGCTGGGGAGGCATCAAACATCTCCAGGGAGAACAGTAAACATCTAGCTCTGGCATGGAGCAAAGGGCCCTGGGAGGACTGATTGGCAAGGCAAGGTGGAAATTTTGGTACTCTGGAATATCACCTTGGTTTGGCTAAACCCCTCCCTGATGGTACCAGCATGGCATTGCCCAGGGGAGGGGGGAACAAGCAACATCTGCCTGTAGGTTGGAGGGTGGGATGTCTTCTAGGGAGCAGAACACAGGGACTTGAGTACTCAGTCTCACAGGGTCTGGCTTCCAACTCATGGTCTGAAGTAGGATTATTCCTTATCCTCATGATTTATGGCTGTGAGAGGGCGTGTTGTGGAAAGGGAGGGAGGAAGAACACTTGTACAAACACTGGCAGCTGACATTTCCCCAGATCTTGCCAGGTTGAAAGCAAAAAAGGGCAACTTCCAGCTGGCACCACAGAACAACCTCCTGGTGAGGAGCGGGACTGGAGTGGAGGGGAGGATGTGCCTGCTTTCCCTATCTCCACAAACATCCGGTGGGAGCCCGATGCCCTGACTTTATTAGGAATACCTAAGGAGGAGATTGCTGGTTAAATCCATTTCCTGCTCTTCAGCTGGCCTGTTCTTCCGCAGGAAATGGGCGGGCAGTCAGAGGGAGACTACCCAGGGGCTCTGCACTTCATGGGGCTGAGCTCCCTGGGGCTCCCCAGCCTTAGGCTCACCTCTGGCAGCGGGGAGATAAGCACCAGATCCATGTGCCCCTTCCTCACTGCTGTAGACTTGGGCATTGAGAGCAGACCTGTGGCAGTAAGTTACTGCTGGTTTCTGGATGTGTTGATGGGTTTATGTAAAGCCATGTGTCTGTGGATTCTTCTGCAGCTTATCTGCAGTGGTAGCAGATAAAATTAGAACGTACCTGTGTTTAAAAGCAGTGCAGGCAAAGCTTGCATGCTGAGGGGGACCTCTCTTGTTGGTGTAGCCATGCAGGTGAGTGAAATGAAGTCACTTGCAGAGCACCAGGAACCCTTTTGACATCCAAGGACTGATATGATTAAGTGATGGAGCAAGCATGCCCGAGGTGTTGTTCTGGCAGCACTGAAGCCTACCCAGGGCTAACTGCTTTCCCCTTGCAGAACTGATGAGGTCCACAGCACCAAGATGGGTGAAAACATGAAGACAGAGGGATGTCAGAGAGACGCGACTGATTTGAAAGGTAAGTGAAAAGAATTCTTGCTTACTGTGATGTGCATAAAGTGGTTACTGAAAGGAGAGAGGAATTTAACCTTAACAATGGAAGGAGAAACTCAAATTACAGGTTGGTCTGTCCAGAAGCCTCTTGAACTTATTTTAAAGTATGTGTGTGCTTCAGGGAGTTAAGTAGGGAGTGTCACTGCCTAATGCTTCCTAAGCAGGTAAACATGTAAATATCTTCAGTCTTCCTTTAGAAAAAAAAGCCCAGTGTATATGAGTCTTGTGGCAAGCTGCCACCTGACCATGACAAGAGATGTAGGGCAGCAGAGCAGGTCAGAGTGGGATATAAACTGGAAAGTTTTGAAAGTGCTTGAGAGGCTTCATCTATCAGCCCTGCTCTAAAACACTGGGAGTCGGATGGCAAACTTGCCAAGCATGAAAGGGCAAAAAAAGGGGAGTGGAACTGGGACATGAGAGCATTTGCTTTCATATGTTTCATATTTGCATGTGTGTTTCTGTTAGAGCAGCAAGCCATTTCTGAATTTCAGATGCTGAGCCCTTTTCTTTTGAACCAGCCTCTTCACCTCCTCCCTGCAGTGTGTGGACAACACGACGAGATGGAGAAGTCAGACTCAGGATGGATGAGCAGGGCATAGGCAGTGAGGCACCAAAGACAGTTCACCAGCTATTCCAGGAAGCTGTCAGGAAATACAGTGATTATTATGCCCTTGCATCCAAGAAGGGTGGCCAGTGGATAAAACTAACTTACAAGATGTACTATGATGAGTGCTGGAAAGCAGCAAAAAGC
This sequence comes from Zapornia atra, assembly GCA_013400835.1. NCBI lineage: Eukaryota > Metazoa > Chordata > Aves > Gruiformes > Rallidae > Zapornia > Zapornia atra. The sequence goes on along the minus strand of VZTU01016591.1, from coordinate 256,882 downwards.
TTTCTGAAGGTATGCTTTTGTTTGAATTCTCCTCCTCCTTCATGTACACAGCAGTTTAACTGCTGAAATGGTTGTGGTCAACTTTTATCTTGAACCTGCAAAAATTCTCTGAGTGTAGGTGAGTCTTGGAGTGGCAGGGAAATACCTGAAGGTGTTTCAGTAATTACCACAGTGGTTTTGTTTGAATTTCTCATGAGTTGCTTCTCCATTCAACTGGAATAACAAACAAAGTGTGTAAGGAAACACTTAGAGTGAAGTATCTGAAGTATTGTAGCAAACCTGCACAGTGCCCCTCCTCAGGGGTGTGAAGTTTGATGATCTTCAGATTAAACTTGAAGGGGATGTTTATGAATTGGACTTAAACATCCCAAGTGGCTGAGTCTTTTGCCCATACTCTCAAGGGTTAGAACATTCAGAGAACCCACCATCCCATGTAGCTCCTGTTACCATTGTAAAGTCTTATTTCTTGAAGTTAGGACCACTCTGTTTTTACTCCTACAGTGGGATCTTCCAGTCTGCATCCTTCTGCTCTCTCTGGGAAGAAACCAGTGCATGACTGAAGGAGCTGTAAAAACTGGGACTTCAGCAGCTGGAATTTCATGGCAAAGTGCCTCTGACTGTCCCTGGAGCTTGCTGCTCTTGTCATTACTGATATCTGACTTATCTAACTTGTACTAAATTACTGTCTCAATAGGTGCTGTCTCACTTAACCTCTTACATTCTTATTCCCAGCCCAGAGGAAACTGATAACTACCTAGATTGCAGTTTTATAATACAGTTAGTATCAGTGAGCTGGTCCTACCAAGTGCAGAGCTAAGCAAATCCTCTCTTCCTGACTACTAATAGAGTGAGACAGTGCCTGAATGTGAAACTTCACTGGTTCCATACTGGGTCCTGAAGTTTTTCCAATGGGAATAACTGTATATAATAGCACATATTATAATAGTATATAACTGTATATAATAGCACATAATCCCTTGACGTTGTGCTCATGGCAGAGCTCTGTAAATTAACTCCTGAGCATTCTTCAGAGGGAAACCAGGATCTCAGTCATCCCATCTCTTGTTTACAGCTGGGACTGGAACGTTTCCATGGAGTCTGCATCTTGGGATTTAATTCTGCTGAGTGGTTCATCGCTGACATCGCCGCTATCCTGGCAGGGTAAGGAGGATGAGCACTGCCTCTTGACATGCACTTTGCTTTAGCCTTCTGATTAGTGGTATCAATATTTGTATAAGAAGCAGTGATTAAAAAACCACAACAAATTCACAAAGCCCCAGAACAAAACCAACTGCTTACATCTGAATTTAATGAAGGCACCTGGAACCTAATTTTTCTCTTTAATTCATTATGAATTGAGACAAAAAAATAACTTGTTTTTTGGTTTAGCCAGGTGCTTCTCTCAAAATAAGAGGGACAGTAGGTTAAGCCCAAAAACATGCTTACTTACAGTGTGCTTAAAGATATGATAGGAAACACCAGAGAGTTGGCACTGTGTTTTGATAGCCTTTATCCACCTGAGCTAGTTTATCCCTTACACCATGCTCTCCATTCTCATGCTCCAGAGCCTTTGCTTTTGGACTTAAACCCTTCACTCTGTTACTGTTTTACAAGATATGCTTCCTAAAGTTTTTCCTGTTAAAATTTGGAATGGTCTGACTTTTGCCAGACACTCTGCTTATCCTCTAATGCAGTGTTTTCCTTTTCTCTCTTGTTTTTCCCCCCCCTTTTTCTTTTGCAGTGGATTTGCAGTTGGTATCTACACTACAAACTCTCCTGAGGCCTGTCATTATGTAGCAGAGAACTGTAGTGCTAACGTTGTGGTTGTGGAAAACCATAAACAGCTGCAGAAAATCTTGGAAGTAAGTACACTTTTTAAATGGCTGGAAGCTACAGCATCCTGTTGCCAGATGTGGGAGGGCAATACCTGAGGGAAATGCTGGATCTGAAAGCAGAGGTGACTGGATTGAGCTTACTTGGTGTGTTCCCTGGTCAAGCCAGATGAGTAGTTGTTTGTGCTAAATCTCATTAGTAGTTAAGTGGGGGTTCTGCAGCTTAGTAAAGCCTCCAGCTTAAAACAGGAGAAGCCAAAGTGAACAACTGAGCATCCCCTAGGTTGTCTGGCAACATCCCAGCCCAAATGGTTACTCCTGAGCAAGGCTTCCTTGTTCTCTTTCACTAACACAGACGGGATTCTGAGCTGTGCTTAAAATGACAAGTTAAGTAGTGGGTTACTCAGGCTTGAAAGGGACAAGCAAGACTTGCTCTTTCTGACAAATCTCCCTTCTGAACACAGATTCAGCATAAGCTACCTCATCTGAAAGCTATTATCCAGTATGGGGAAGAGCTAAAAGAGAAGAGACCAAACCTCTACTCTGTAAGTACCAGGCATCTTAATAGCTTGTAAACTCCAGCTCTGCTTGGCTGATGGCTTGCAGGGAGCCATTGCCATCCATGGGGCTCTCATGGCATGAGCCTGTGCTGGTTTCAGTGAGGGATTGCTGGCCTTGCTGTTTACTGTTTACTGTTCAGAGCTTGATAATCCATCTTGTCAGGGAGGGTGGCAGCATGCTGACCTCTGCGAGGCAGCCCCGGGGCTCACAGCTACTCCAGCTTGGCATTCCCAGCGAACTGCAGGATTGCTGCAAGGCTAGGAAGCTTCTCAGGGTGGATCTGCCTCCTCTTCTGCTTCTCACCACCCCTCTCCTGGCAACCAGGAGACATTCTGAGGCTGACAGTGCATTTTTACAGCCTCACCCAGATTCTGCCAAAGGTTTGGATGGAGGAAACCGTTTCCCTCTCCCATGTACCAAAGGGTTTAATGTTTTGTGTGGATGATACCTACAAAGTGACTGAGCTCTTCTCTTCTGTACACAGTGGAGTGAGTTCATGGGCCTTGGCAAAGATGTCCCAGATACCCAGCTCCATGACATCATTGCGTCGCAGAAGCCTAACCAGTGCTGTACACTAATATACACCTCAGGGACAACTGGACAGCCAAAGGGAGTCATGCTCAGTCATGACAACGTGAGTGTCTCTGTGTAACACCCACCCTGGGAACTGGGGCCTTAGGTGGGTGAGGGAGGGTAGGGGAAAAAAACCCCAATGCCTGGCGAGATCCCAGGATGGTGGAGACTTGTTTTGTGAGCTGTGTGTTCTGTGTTGAGCTCAGAGGAGCTGTCCCTTCGTGCTGATGTGGGTTCTCCTTCCAGCTGACGTGGACGGCATCGGCAGCGGGGCGTTTCATAATGCTGGCAGATGCTCAAGAGAAACAGGAGCTGGTGGTCAGCTACCTGCCCCTAAGTCACATCGCAGCACAGATGTCAGATATCTGGTCAGCAATGACATTTGGTGTCCAAGTTTTCTTTGCTCAGCCAGATGCATTAAAGGTAAAAACATCAGATAATAACATTTCTACACCCATCCACCCACTTGCAGCTGGGGTGGGTACCTTAAAGCAAACGTGGCTGACTTATCTTGTGGTTCCAAAAGCTGTGCTAACTCAGTTTATTTACAGACTGACCTGTTTAAGGGTCTGTTGGTTTAACAAGAATAGCCACTCTGACCTTTGGCTTTTGACTCTATTGTGAGCTGGGATGAGCTGACCAAGCACTTCACAACTAGGAGCTTCTTGGTGTCTCACCTGACACCAGCTCTCCACCCCGACAGCTCTGTTGAGCAACAGCTTTTTATTTGCTCTGTCCACATTGCAAAATGCCATCACCATTAAACCTTGTGTCCTGAGAAGAGAATGATTCTTCTCTTGCTGTGTCAGCATTGGCACTGAAAGCATCGACCTTTGCTGCCTTCCCAACCCCACTGCAGCATTCAGATGCTCCCAGGTTCCTTTCTCTTGGGGGTGCTGCAGTTGACCATGAACAATTCCCTAAAATTTGGCAGAACCCTTAAGCCTCAGCTCATGAGCAGTGCTGCCCTGAAGCCTCTAGAGATGTCCTTTTAAAAGCTGTGTTTAAATTCTGCTTCACTCAGGGCACCTTGGTAGACACCCTGAGGGAAGTGAGACCCACTGCTTTCCTGGGAGTCCCTCGTGTTTGGGAAAAGATGGAAGAGAAAATGAAATCCATAGGTGCAAAATCCTCAGCATTCAGAAGAAAAGTGGCATCCTGGGCCAAGGGGGTCGGGTTGCAGACCAACCTGAAGCGGATGAATGGGTAATTATGGGCTACATTGAGGGGGGTGTTAGGAATATTAGGAGTTCATAACTGGGTTGGGAATTAATTATAGGGCAGAGTTTGGCTCTTGATGGGCCTGGGGGAACCTAATGAGGTTCAACACTGCCAAGTGTCAGGGGTTGCACTTGGGTCGGAAGAATCCCAGACATAGATAAGAGACTGGGAGAAGAGCTGCTTGAGAGCAGCCCTGCTGAGAAGGACCTGGGGATTGTGGTGGATGAGAAACTTAACATGAGCCAGCAGTGGCTCTGGCAGCTTGCAAGGCCAATGGGATCCTGGGCTCCATCAGCAGAGGGGTGGCAGCAGGGACAGGGAGGGGATTGTCCCTCTCTGCTCTGCCCTCCCCCAGCTGGAGTCCTGTGTCCAGAGCTGGGGCCCAACACAAGAGAGATGTGGGGCTGTTGGAGAGGGGTCAGAGGAGCCACGAGAATGCTCAGGGGGCTGGAGCAGCTGCCCTACAAAGAGAGGCTGAGGGAGCTGGGCTGGGTCAGCCTGGAGAAGAGAAGGCTGTGGGGGGACCTCATTGCAGCCCCCCAGTACCTGAAGGGAACTTATAAGCAGGAGGGGATTAAACTTTTTAAAAGGGTAGATAATGGCAGGACAAGGGGGATGGATTAAAGGAAGGAAGGGTTAGATTAGATATTAGGGGGAAGTTTTTTACAGAAAGAGTGGTGAGGGGCTGGGACAGGCTGCCCAGAGAGGGGGTGGGTGCCCCATCCCTGGGGGTGTTCAAGGCCAGGTTGGATGGGGCCCTGGGCAACCTTGTGTAGCTCCAGGCCTGGAGGTTGGTGGCCCTGCCTGTGGCAGGGGGGTTGGAGCTCTGTGATCCTTGGGGTCCCTTCCAGCCCAGCCCATTCTATGATTCTATGATTCTTGCTGCCTGTGGTGTCTGGTCAGTGCTGGGCCTAGAGGGTGAGCAGCAAGGGCTGGAGGGGGGGGAAATATATCTTTTTTAACTGAAAAAATTAGAATATGAGGAAGATAAAAGGAGGAAGAATTCTGTCTGAGTGAGACCTTGTAACCCTTTCCCTCCCCCAGGTATTCCGAAGTGCCGGTGAACTTCCGCCTGGCCAAGCACTTGGTGTACAGGAAGGTGCGAAAGGCCATCGGTCTGGACCGGTGCACCAAGTGCTACACAGGGGCTGCTCCCATTACCAGAGAGACCCTGGAATTTTTCCTGAGCCTCAACATCCCTGTGTTTGAGCTGTATGGCATGAGTGAGAGCTCTGGGCCACACACCATCTCCCTACCTCACGCGTTCAAGCTTACCAGGTAAGTGTCTTCCTGGGGGGAAGAGTTGCTTTAACATTCCTCCTGCACCTGCTGTCTCCAGCTTTGTGCCCAGAGTTTTGCTGCCAGTAAAAGGTCCCTTGGGAGCTGGTTGCTTCAGCCACGTCTTGCAGATGAGTGATCTGCCAAGGGCAACAGCTGGGTTGCATTTATTTAACTTGGCCTGGATGCACAGAACTGGGGAGGAAGCAAGGGGTTGATGGGGAGAAGGAAGAATTACTAACTCCAGCCTACAGCTTGCTTTAAGGTCAAATGACAAAATGCACTAAGGCTGTGCTGCTGCTTTGGATGGCTCATTCAGGCCCCATGGGTTCAGTCTGCAGGAGGAATCCCACCAGCAGTAAGAGTTTGCTGCCAAGGACATGCATCCTCTGATTTGAAGCTCAGGTGTTTGAGAACAATGAGTGGCAAACACCAGGTGTTTGCACTGATCTGTCTGCAATAACAACTTTGCTGTAGCTCCCCTCACTTAAACAGATGCCTTTTCATAGAATCATAGAATCATAGGATGGGCTGGGTTGGAAGGGACCCCAAGGGTCACAGAGCTCCAACCCCCCTGCCACAGGCAGGGCCACCAACCTCCAGGCCTGGAGCTACACAAGGTTGCCCAGGGCCTCATCCAACCTGGCCTTGAGCACCCCCAGGGATGGGGCACCCACCCCCTCTCTGGGCAGCCTGTTCCAGCACCTCACCCCTCTCTCTGTAAAAAACTTCCCCCTAATATCTAATCTAACCCTTCCTTCCTTTAATCCATCCCCCTTGTCCTGACATTATCTGCCCTTTTAAAAAGTTGAATCCCCTCCTGTTCCTCTGCTCCCTCCAGGGACTGGGGGGCTGCAATGAGGTCCCCCCCACAGCCTTCTCTTCTCCAGGCTGACCCAGCCCAGCTCCCTCAGCCTCTCTTTGTAGGGCCTTTTAACTTTGTAAGTTCCTTGCTGAAGCAGTGGTAATAAAAAGCCACCTGGCTTTGTTCCAACACTTGAGAGGGGGCTGCTCTCACGTTGCTCTGCAGCTCAGCTATTGGATCCCACCTAACAAAAAGGCCCTGGCTTGGTTTGTGTTCTCTTGAAGCTGTGGGAAGGAAGTCACGGGCTGCCGGACGCTGATCCATAAGCCAGATGGAGATGGCAATGGGGAGATCTGCTTCTCAGGGAGGCACATCTTCATGGGCTACTTGAACATGGAAGAGAAAACCAGAGAGGCCATTGATGATGATGGCTGGCTGCATTCAGGGGACCTTGGCAAGCATGATAAGGATGGATTCCTCTACATCACTGGCAGGATTAAAGGTAACACATCCCCTGGCTTCCTTATCTTGAGGTTACACAGTACTGTGATATGATGGGCCCTGCTAGTTACAGCTGTGGCTTGGCAGAAGAGCTTTTAAATGTTTCTCCTGAAGTTCTTAACATGAATGTGGCTGCTGTGTGTCCTGCTGCTGAGCATGAGAGGCATGACCTCTGAAACCACTGTGTGTTTGCAGAGCAAGGAAGAAACCCTCTGGGTTCAGCAGCAGTCAGTGCTTTGTTGGCTTGTCCCATGGTCCCAACTTGGGTACCAACTCAGCCACCTTGGACTGTGGCTAGGTACTGAGGGGTACACCACCCCCCACGTCCCCATCTCCAAACATCTCCAGAGCATTAAAGCAGCCTCTGTTTGCTGCACCCCTGGGTCCCCTCTCCTGTCCTGACCAGAGTCCTGGCTTGCTTCCTTCTCTGGCACTCAGGAGACAGATTCAGTATTTGATCTGGAAGACACAAAGCAGCTATAAACTTACTTCAGATTGTGAAGGAAGAGGGGAGGAAGCTCTGAGTGTTAATCCAGATTTGACTGTCTTCCAGAGCTCATCATCACTGCTGGGGGTGAGAACGTCCCTCCAGTTCCAATTGAGGATGCTGTAAAGGAAGCTGTTCCCATCATCAGCAACGCAATGTTGGTTGGAGACAAAGCCAAGTTCCTTGCTATGCTTCTGACACTGAAGGTAATGGAAAACAGGCTGGAAATCCACCCCTGGTGCTGGATGTGGTTAGTTGCAGTGAGGAGGAGAGTCGTTACACGCTTTTGGAGAGGCAGGAGGCATCATGGAGAGTGACTTGTAGGCTCTAAACTCCCCAGTGACACACATGTAGTGGCTGCAGTGACTCCTCTCCAGGCACCTTTGCTGCCTGCTGGGTTTTCAGGACTGTGGCAGTTGCAGGCTGCCTGCCACCTCCTCTCCTGGTATGAGAGACACCGTGCCAGGCTCAGGGTGCAGCATGTGTTGACTCTCCTTCTGCTGTGGGATGTAGGGAAATAAACTAGTCCAGAAAAAAGCCCTCAGCTTGGGGCAGTGCAGGAGGAAGGGGGCAGGGGAGCTCTGTACCCTGCTTGCTCCTTGGTGCCAACGTTGCTGTGGGGATCTGAAGGGGTTTCATCTGCTTTGTTGCCTCAAGTTTTCATTTGAAGCAGGGCTGTGAAAACAGGGGTGGCTGATTTAACTGAACACTTGGTCCTGGGGTGGGGAAGGAGATGGAGCAGCTTTCTGTTGGCTGAGGCTCCTTTGTGTGGAGCGAGTCGAGGGTTGCACAGTGTTAATCTACCTGTTCTGACTTGTTCTACAGTGCAACGTGGATGTAGAAACTGGGGAGCCAGGAGATGATCTCACTGCAGAAGCTGTTGAATACTGCCAGAAACTGGGCAGCAAGGCAACCAAAGTCTCTGAAATCATCAGCAGTAAAGACAAGGCCATCTATGCTGCTATCCAGAAGGGGATAACTGCAGTCAACGAGCGAGCTGTCTCCAATGCTCAGAAAGTCCAGAAGTGGGTCCTGCTGGAGAAGGACTTTTCTCTCGTCCGTGGGGAGCTTGGTGAGTGGTGGGTGGGGTGTTTGGGGGTTGCCCCATCCCCCCCTCCTTGGCTGGTGAGCAGACAGCACACCCAGGAACCCCCACTGCACAGACCCCTTCCTTGCTGTGGCTTTCCCACCTTGTACTTCTAGGGAGGGCAGGATGAATTCCCACTCCTGAGGGGCAGAAGTGAGCTGAGCAGCACTTCCCTTGGCTCAGCACTGTCTCTTGCAGGACAGTTGTGCTGTTTCTCTCCAGGGGAGAGAGAGAGGGTTTATTAATCACAGACTAATTAGCAGTCTGGGTCTGTTGATGCCTTCTGCTCCTTCCTCCAGGCTCGCTTCACCCTGCACTGCTCTGTGCTGCACCCCAACCCTGTCTGGAGTCCCCCTCACCACTTAAACCCCCCCGTATCTTCCCCACAGGCCCAACAATGAAGCTGAAGCGACCGGTTGTAGCTCAGAAGTACAGAGACCAAATCACTCAGTTCTACGCTGACGCCGATACCCCCACCAGCAGCGAGACCCCGCTCCGGCAGTAGCACCCAGGGGCTGTGCTGTGGACTGAAGGAAGCCTGGAGAACAACTGCAGCAGCCTGGGCTCCCCAGGAAGACTGAAGATATTCCTGCTTCTGCTGAAATAAACGAGGCCCAGTATCAGGCAGCCCTTCTGCATGGTCTGACTGTACAGATTGTAGCCCTTGTACTGCAGTGTGGTGAGCGTGTTCGTGCCTGCTGTGTGCTGTGTCCTTGTGCTGAGATATTCCTGAGGGTCTCCATTTCATATATTGTTGGTTTTTGTTTTTATAAGAGCAAACACATGTTTACCTTCAATCCTTCTGTTTTAACCAAAGTTTTCTTTTCCTGAGCTGAATGTAAACCAATCAGGAGCTGCTGTTTTCCTGCTGGGGGAGAACAGCAGATGTCTTCTCAGAGTGGTGTGGGATCCACCCCCCTGCACACTGAGCTGCATGCTGATGGCATCTGAAGGACTTCAAATCTCTCTACCCACAAACCATCTCCTGTCAAAGACGAGGAACCCCGTGTGACTACACACCCTGTGTGTGACCTCCTGTTTGCTGGGCTTGTTTGTGCAATATTTTGGAGTCTGTTTTACCTTCTGGCATTAGAAGGAAGCTGTGATTGTATTGTCACAACAATATACAGGGGTAGTTCTAAGGCTGGGTACAACTGGCTGTGAAGTCTGGCTGTAGTCTTACTACCATGCAACTGTTGTCTTGAGCTTCTCGAGGCAGGTGGGCTGCCAGAGGGGGGGCTGCAGCTTTACACCTGCACAGGAGACCCTGTTGGGAACACAGTTCTTCCAAGGTTGGGTCTCCTGAAGGTGTGTGACCCTTACAGCAGCTGTGAAGGCCCTTTCCAGGGGAGTAGGTGCTGGTGTGTCCCATGCTCCATGAATTCAACGCCATTGCTCCCCCATATCTCCTCTACCTGGCTCTGGCAGGGGGCTGCTGACTGCTGCTCCCCACAAGTGAAGGATGGCTGGAAAAACGGCTTCAAACCAGGAACTGTTCTCTGACCAGGAGTAGAAACACTGCAGCCCTTGGCCCTGGGCTGTGCTGAGGAGAGGCTGGGGGGGAAGTGGTGTCACTGACCCCTGCAACCAGCGCAGCAGCTCTGTATTGAAACCTTCCTCCCTGGGATGGGTGTTAACAGGGACCTGGGTGCCTTAGGCAGAGCTTAAGCCTAAACCTTTGTATCTGCTCTGGTCTCAGTGAAACTCCACCTGCAGCCCCTGGTCAAGGGTGGGCGATGCACTATTGTAACTGCTGCTGACCTCGTGCTGTTCATGTTCTCAGCTGTACAAGCGTCTCCAGTTGTTGGGGGGAGTGATGCCTAATAAAGGACCTGCAGTGTGTGGCTTGGGGCTTCAGTCCTTCTTACAAAGCTGGGGGCAGGGTCCAAGGTGAGCAGGGTCTGGGCAGCAAAAAGGGTTTAAGGGCCCTGGGTGAGCTGCAGCTCGAGTTGATCCTTAGGGAGGAGACCGGTGTGTGCAGGGAACAAGGCTCAGCCCTGGGTGACAAGACCCAGTGTGTTCTGGGAGCTGTGAGCAGGGCGGAGGGGAATGTTGGCACATTCACAGCTCCTTCCTGCTGCTGCTGGCAAAGTGCAGGGACCCCAAACCTACAGCAGGACTTCAATACAGTGGAGTTTTACAACAGCAAAGTCATAACCCAGCTCCACTTCAAGTTTCCTTTACTTCCCTGTGCTGCCTGCAGAAGAGGCTGTCAGAGCATCCCACAGCAGCACTGGGAAAGCCCCAGTGCTATCCCTGAAGAAACACCACAAACAAAACCAAAACCCACTGGAAATGTTACTTTTCCATCTTACTTTATTTCACTTTTTCTAGAAAATTCCTCCATAGTTCCACAAATTTAACAAAAAAGTTTTAAAATTCAGGACAAACAATCCTGTAACGTATTACAAACATGATTTTTTTTTTGTGTTTTTTTGTTGGTTTTTTGTTTTTAAATCTTGAAGTTAAGTCTTGGGCCAGCTGAATTTCTTACAGCTGGAGTGAAGAATTCATTTCCCAACACAACTTTTAAAATCCTCAAGTGAACAAGGTATTTAATACCTCGGCTCTAGGCAGAAATACAATTAAAAATCATCTAGAAGTTGAAGTACTTACATGGTTTTTTTTGTGTGTTTAGGAGTGCAAAACTCATCTGGTCAGTTTTTGATGGCTATTTCATGCCCCCCCAGGAAAGCAACACCGATTGATACTGATCATTTTTTAGGAGTAATTACTCATCCAAGGTGCACAATGTTGTCTACAGCGTTGCCAACGAGCCAGTGCCAGGCACCCGGGCCAGCGGAGAGAAGCTTCGTCCCACAACGGGTGCCCGTGCTCCAGTGCTTCCACCAACGTGCCAGGACGAGCTCCAAGGAGGGAAGTTTAAACCTCTCTCTCACCATCAAAACACGTGTCAGGAGCTGACAATAATCAAACTGCTTGTGGGGATTGGTGCATCAATCGCTCCGCTCGTGGTGGTGCCGCCGCCGCCGCACCCGGCAATAGAACCGGTGGCAAAACTCATTGCACTTCCATGGATTCAGCCTGACACCGCAACAGCCTCAGGGCCCGGGATCCCGGCCGGTGGTTTGGGACCCAAACAGCCTCCCTTCTCCTTTCCTTAGTATTTTTTTTTTTCCTTTTATTTTTTTCTCCTTTTTTCCTAGTAAATGTCAGTATTCAAAGCCTCAAGGCTTAATACATCCGCAGACCAAGACAACAGGACAATACTCCTGACCCCTCTTGAAAGGCCAAGGCCAAAGGAAAAGCTGCGTCCTGATCTCACCTCCAACACGACTCTGACAGCCTTCAGCCCCAGCGGCACCCGGTTGTGCCACCAGCACCAAGCCAAAGGACACTGGAAAGTCACAGAGTTCTGTCCATGTTCCTTGGAAAAACCATTATGGCTACAAGTCAATTTTTGGGTATACTTTTTTTTTTTCCTCCTTTTTCTTTTTTTTTTTTTTCTTTTTTATCTTTTTTAAAACAATGCAAAGCTACTACACATCCTCGAAGACCTGAAGCAATGCCAACAGCAGCACTGCCACCTCCTTCCTAGAGTACAATAATCCATCCATGCTCTCAAGAGTGACACAAGAACAAAACACTTTATCCACAAATACCTGTACACGGCATGTTCAGAACAGCATTCAGCCAGCCTACGGAGAATCTACACAGGGAACTCGTTCATATGGAACTAGAAGGGGGACATAAAATGAGGCCCAACTGTGACCCCATCCTTTTGTTTGCAGAGTCATTCCTCCTGTGGTCCCCGATGCTACCACATACCCCAAAAAAACAACAACTCTGTAGAACAACTAAGTACTTGCAAGAAACCTTTTAGTAACAAATCAGCATGTGCACACAATGGAAAAAGAACTATTGCTGGGGGGAACAATCCTATTTCAGGTTTTCAAGGAGATTATAAAGAGTCTAAAAAAATTCCATGTGTAAAATACTTCTTATAAAAACCAAACTAAATTCCTATTGATGCTCATCAGACTTCAGGAATAAAGTCGGTTCCAGGACGGGATGATGCCACAGCCCCAGGTGGGGAGCCCCTCCAGCCCAGTTCAGGAACACCATCCCACTCGTGTTCTTGGACTGGCTGGGAGCAGCGTGACCCTTCAGACCTTCGCAGGAGGAGGTGGCACCTCTGCTCCCTCGTGGGGTGAAACTCTGGAGGCTGCAGAGAGTCCCTGGAGAGACGCTGCTGGGATGGGTGAGGTGGGTGCAACAGCGCTGGGAGCGAGTGGGGAGAGGAGGCAACGACCTTGGGGGAATCTCAGGCTGGCTCCACTGCTGCTCTGGGGACAGGACACTGTCACTGACCCCACCTGTCACAGGGGGCTGCAGGCAGGAGGCACCAGGTGCCCAGGGCCACTCCACATACCCAAGGAGCCAAGTTTGGGGCCTCAGTGCCCACACAAGGCTCTGCCTCCTCCACACCACAGCCCCAGAGAGCACGAGGAGTTCACACGTACCCGCTGCCACCGGTGGGTCTGTGATGCCGACGCCGCCTCCGCCGGGCCCATCCAGAGGGAACTGCAGCTCCTCTTCCTCCTCCACCTTCTCAGCATCCAGCTTGCACACAGGGTTTCTATCCAGGCTTGGCATTGTCCATCAGGAAAGAAAATAGCTGAGATCACTGTTGTGACAGGGTTTGCACCTGGCATGAGCTTGATTTTATATATATATATACACACACACACACACAAAAGACACATGAAAGATGGTACAAAGACAAAATTAATGGGAATCGGGTCAACATGACCCAACTCAAACAAGCTTATCATCATATTGCCACTTATGTTGATTAGTTGCAACATTTCCATGATAAAGAAAGGGGGAACCCAAAACAAGGGACTGCCATTTCCCAATGGACAAGGGACAGCAAACCCTGGAGCGACGTGACCCCCCCTTCCAGCTCCCACAGATAACCAAGAGGTCCCCTCGTGAGCAGAGGGGGGCTCCCCTGGAGCGCTGCTCTCCTCCTCCCTGCAGCTCATTTAACATTTGGCAGAAGCTTACACACTGATTGAAAAAAACCCAGCACTTCTTGGAAAAAACAACTCAAAAAAATCCCCACAAAGGCAAAACCCACGTGAATTTAGGGAACAGGAGTGTAATACAGTTGAACAGGACTTTCCTCACAGCCACCTGGAGAACACTTGGAGGTCAATACTAGTTGAACTAGAAATAACATGAAGGATTCTGGATTAGTGTTTAGTGTTTCCTGCCCTTTCTCAGGCAGTGGGGGTGGGAGAGGGGAGGAGGAATCAAACCAGACGTCACTTGGTTTTTACATCAGCGTTTTCCAGGTGTGTCCCAAGGTAAAGATACTCCCTTGTTTTGGTTTTCCCAAAGTACAGCCACTACTATAGGGGCCACTGTAGGAGATTCCTCTTTGAGAACATAGAGAACAAAACCAATCACGTTATTTTGGCAAAGTTATTAAAACACTGACAAATGAGAAGACAAGAGGTGAGTCCCTTCCAGAGCACAAAACGCTTTGAAGATTGCTGTTCAGCTTGCACACGCTAAGAACTGTCCACCAGAGGCATTTTAACCACCAAACTGGATCTTATTAAGAGCCCTTCCCCTGCCATAGCCAGTAAAAAACAGAAAAACACACCCTCAAGATCATAAGACCCAACTAGGCCCTTCTTATACATACAGTACATACATATATATATAATATATATATAAAATATACAGCTTACAGTTTTGTAGTCCTATTACAGTTAAAGCAGACTGAAAGGAGTGAGACTTTTGTTTTATCTAGGAGCTCAGATCAAACAAAACACGACATCTCAAAACCCCAGCAGGAGACAGCAGATTCTAGAGGCCTCTTCCAAGAGCAGGAACTGGCTCTGCAGGAAGCTGAGGGTCCTGCGTGTGGAACGGTGTCCTGAAGGAATCAGGAGCCAAGTTACAGCAGTGCTCTGTACCCAACCACAGCAGAACTACCTTGGCAAGCAATCAAAGCTGGGAATTCTGGGCCTGCTTTGCTCCACAGAGGACCAGCAGGACCCACCCCCCCATGGGAAGCCTCCTCTGGGTCAGTCTCTAGGCTAGCTTTGTAAAAGCCAATCTCATTTACACAGCACGAGCGCTTCTTCACGGAGCTGGAGGGAACAGGACTCACTGGAGCTCGCTCTCTCTCTGTGGGCAGGCTGGTCCCTAGAGTGGGTGAAGAAATCCTCCACACTTCTTCAGATCTCAAGAGATGCCTGAAAAATGTGCTCTTAAAAAAAAAAAAAACATAACCACAGTTTTTTCTTGAAGTTAAAAACCAAAACCAAAGGTCACACTGCTTGGCTAAGTGCAGCACGTCTCTTGCTCTACTCAGGACCTGTGCCCAAGCATAGGATGAAGCTGGGGAGGACAGACTCAGCAATACGGGTGCTTGTTTGAAGCCTACAAGAAAGTGCAGCTGGCTGTGCATTCATAGAGCATGGCTGTTCTCTAAGGCAGTGCTTCGGGTGAATCAAAGAGAAGAAGAAGGCCTAGTTCCATGGGGTTTGTTTCCTGGTACCAATCAAGGGGGGTTTCTGGTTTCCAAAGCAGCTGCTGAGGCCAAGCGTCATGTCGCCACCGCTTCCAAGTAGCTCTGCAGCTTACGGACGGTCGTCTCATCCAAGGAGAAGAGGTCAAAGTCAAAGGTTGTGTTGGTGACGTTGAAATGCCCAGTTTCCTCAATGAGATTTACAATCTGCACACAAAGGAAGGGTTAGATTGGATATTAGGGGGAAGTTTAGGACAGAGAGAGTGGGGAGGGGCTGGAACAGGCTGCCCAGAGAGGGGGTGGGTGCCACATCCCTGGGGGTGTTCAAGGCCAGGTTGGATGGGGCTCTGGGCAACCTTGTGTAGCTCCAGGCCTGGAGGTTGGTGGCCCTGCCTGTGGCAGGGGGGTTGGAGCTCTATGATCCTTGGGGTCCCTCTCAACCCAGACCATTCTATGATTCTATGAAAGGGAACAATGAAGGATGTACACAGGGACCCCATAAAGGCTGAGTACAGAAAGGCCAGCACACACAGAGCAGCCCATCCCGTCCTTTTCTCATCCCTTTGGAATAGCTTGAGAGGTGAGGACATCTCCCAGCACACCAATCCAGCTCCTCTCACATGCCTGGCTAGCTCCATGCAGGAAGGGACATGGTAGCACATTTCTGTCCTGCTTGATTAGAATCACAAGAATCACAGGGGTGGGAAGGGGCCTCCAGAGATCATCAGATCCAACCCCCTGCCAAAGCAGGGTCCCTAGGACAGGGCACACAGGTCAGTGTCCAGATGGGGCTGGAATCTCTCCAGAGAAGGAGACTCCACACCCCCTGGGCAGCCTGTCCCAAGGCTCCCTGACCCTCACTGGGAAGCAGTTCTTCTGCATGTTTAGCCCAGCTTTGGGACCAGGGCAGGTGAGGGAGGAGGCACAAGCCACACTTCTGTATCTTTTCCTACCAAAACTCTGCATGCCTATCTGGGTTTGGCTTCTTTTTTTCTAAATAACTTTGCTGCCAGAGCAAACCAGCCCCTCAGGAAGGGGTGAGGCATCACAGGGGTCTGGCAGACCTGTGGGCATGAAAGTCAGCAGAGGAAGGTGAGGAAGGGGCTCTACCTGCTGTAGCACGTTGCGCTCCCGTAGTGCCATTAGTCGCCGGTGCAGCTCCACTAGCTCGTCAGTGTAGGCCTGCAGAGGAGGCAAGAACAGACACAGACACACATGGCATGTTTGCAGCTGCCAAAGTGACTTCTCCAGTGAGCAGAAGAGGAACCTGAGGCCCTTCCAGATGTGTTTCTATTCCCAGTTTTTCCTCAACATTTTTCCCTGCCTCCCCCATCCTTACTGAGTACCAGGAGGCTGAAGACTTTCTGTAAATCCAGATGGTCTGAAGAGCCTCCTCAAGACTTGGGGGTTGTGGTGGGTGAGAAGCTCCCCATGAGCAGCAGTGGCTCTGGCAGCTCACAAGGCCAATGGGATCCTGGGCTCCATCAGCAGAGGGGGGGCAGCAGGGACAGGGAGGGGATTGTCCCTCTCTGCTCTGCCCTCCCCCAGCTGGAGTCCTGTGTCCAGAGCTGGGGCCCAACACAAGAGAGATGTGGGGCTGTTGGAGAGGGGTCAGAGGAGCCACGAGGATGCTCAGAGGGCTGGAGCAGCTGCCCTACAAAGAGAGGCTGAGGGAGCTGGGCTGGGTCAGCCTGGAGAAGAGAAGGCTGTGGGGGGACCTCACTGCAGCCCCCCAGTCCCTGGAGGGAGCTTAGAAGCAGGAGGGGATTCAACTTTTTAAAAGAGCAGATAATGGCAGGGCAAGGGGGAGGGATTAAAACTAAAAGAAGGAAGGTTTAGATTAGATATTAGGGGGAAGTTTTTT
>VZTU01016591.1:211988-240097 GCA_013400835.1 Zapornia atra | reverse complement strand
TCCCTCCCAACCCAGCCCAGTCTATGATTCTATGAAGACTTCACAACACCATCACACAGCCACCTGTAACCAGCTTTGAGCCAAGGCCAGAACCTTTGAACTTACAGGACCTCAACAAGGTGAAGTTCAGCTTGGTGAACTTCAGTGTGAGTTCCTCATCAACAGGTTACACTAATAAATTCCTCATTACCTAAAAACAACTGCACCAATGCTCAGTGACCAGCACCCCAGCAATCTATGGAACAAAGACTTGTGTTAAGGAGAGGAATTCTCTGGATACACTCTGTTTTACACACACTGCCATGGGAGGTGCAGGATTCAAGCTCACCATTCCATTTGTTCTTACAGAAGGATGATTTGGCTTTTCTTTTCTGGTTTTATTTCAGGCAGGTTTCTGTTGGCACAGTATTGCTCACAGGGGAGAGATTCTCAATCTGTAAAACTGACCCAGAGTTGCTTCTGTCTGTACCAAAAAACCCTCAACTCTTAAGTAATTGTACCAAGACAACCCCAACAAAAAGATATCACCAAACTACCTTCCCCTCCAAAATAATTTGGGAAATACCCCCCTCCCCAGCACATTCCTGCAGAGAAAAGTCTTCCTCCTGCTCAAACACCCCATGGTACTGCATGCCATGCTTGCTGGCAGAGCTAGAGTCTCTTATAAAACCTCTGACAGTTGGAAAAGCTGATGGCATGTCAGAGGGTGCCCCCCTTCTATTTATATTAATTAGTCTAATGAAAGATACAATGACCTACAGACCTTGGCCCCCAGATAGACCATCTCAGCTATGGTTACCAGTGGAAGATGCTGCTACTAGCAGCAGCCCCAGAAGATCTTGCTGGACAACTAGGGTTTGGCTATTTACTTGTGAGTTCACCATGATTTGGGAGCATGTGCACTGGTCTGCTCTCCTTGGAAGCAAGAAAGGAGAGGATTTCATTGAACAAAGGCTTCAATTCAAGCAGAGTATCCTACAATCTTTAAATCTGAAAGATCATTGTGCATGTGGAGATGACCTGGGAGTCCATCTATTTCCAGTACACCATTTCTGCAGTGTCAGGCTCTGAAGTCTGTCCCCTTTTCAACATCTGCTTTATCCCTCTACTCAAGACAGAACAATGTGAGCAAGGCTAGGCTGGTTCAAACTGGGTTTCTACACAGGAACATTAGTGAGTGTCCACTGCAAATCCTCAAACACACCTTGTCATATGTTCCCTTCTTCAGGATCTTCTCTGGCTTGTTGTTACAAGACTCTGGGCTCTTTCTTCCAGATGCCTGTGGGTAAAATAAATCAACATTAAGGACCAGAATTAATTAAGGCAACACAGTGGTTTAATGGTTTGGATGAAGAGCACTGAACAGAGAGAAATAAGGACAGTGAAATGGGGAAAATTTGGTGCTAGTCTGACCCAACACCCTGGACTGAACCAGGAAGAAGAGGAGCCTGGGCAGGGAGGATGTGGTACCTTGTTGTTGGCTGGGGGCAGTTTCTGACCAGGAGGTGGCTCTCGACTCGGCAGGCAGGAGTCAGCGCTGTTATCACTGTCACTGTCACTAAGGCTCAGTCTGAAAAACAACCAGCAGAGAATTAGCATCACCCCCTAACAGGAGAGGTACTTGGCTGTCAGCTGAACCACACACAGTTCAGTGAAACTCTCTTTCTTACAGGCTACTAAATTGGCTGGGAGACAGGGTGTCAGTCTGTAATTTCCAGGAATCCCATTTCCCACCCCAGCTGACATCACTTTTGCCATCTTCCACTCCCCAGGCACGCAGAGCAGGGAGTTTTAACTCAGACATTACAGCTCTTTCTATATACAAGTCCCCCCTGAGTAAGTTCCAGCTGATTTTCACAAGCAGCAGCCCATCATTTTGAGGATTCATTCCAAAAAAATCACTGAGTGCCTCACCAACACCTCACTGGCAAAAACCCCCACCTTTTGGGACCTTTGAGATTTCCAATTTATTCTCCCTCTTCTATAAGTGTCTTACAGCAGGTATCCCAATTCTGATGAGCTTGAAATGTTTATTACCTAGCCCCTAAAGGTATAAAATCACATCCTTCAGTGTCTCTTCACTCCTGGTTATTTGATAAGGACAGAGTGCAGCAACAGAACTTTTTGGGGTTGTTTTTGGTAAACACAAGCACCATGTGCAAGCTGCAGCTGCTATCTGGGCCAAGCATTTGGTTTCAAATATTCAGCCTGAGACAAGAGCATTTCCTGAGGAGAGAAGGATGAAATTCAACTATTTCCATTGACTAAAGCAGGAAACAGCTGTTAACCAAGTCCCAGAGGAGTCAAGTAACTGACTGTCAGCACAGACTGTCAGCAAAGACTAAGATTTCCCAGTTCTGTACCAGTAAAACACAGTAAGAGCAGCACTCATGCTGACAGCCTCCACAGAACTGCTCTAATCTCTGCAGATCAAAGGTGCCACACACCATTCAGCTCAGCAGAGATCTGAAGATGACAATTAGGTGACTTATTTTACAGGGGTCAGTCACTAACACCTGCAAGCTCAACACACACCACTTCCCAGTGGCTTCCTCTCTTTGAGGCTCAGCTGATCCTTCCTCATCCAGTTCTGTTCTCACCCTGCTGTTTTAATGGACTCAAATGTCCCCACCAGTGTTAAGCACCCCACACATCTGCCCCTTCTGTTGTCACCCTTTCCTCTCACACAGCCCCACAGCTTTGATCCCTCTCCTCCAAACAGAGGCCATGCAAAAATACCCAAATGTGGAAGGCAAAAAGAGACTAAACAAAGATCTTTCTTCCTGATTTGTTACCACCTGGAATCCCTGCTGACTGGGTTTGCTTTGACTGCTGCCTCTTCTCCAGAGGAGCTGTCGTCATCATCTGACTCCTCTGACTGCAGATCTTCCACCATGGAGCGCAGGGGGCCTGGGGGCAGAAGGGAGACAGGAATTCAGCAGGGCACATGGAAAGCTCCACCCAAGCTATCTGAGCCAAGCTGGGTGAGTTATCATTGAGATACATCAAGGGTCCTCAGGAAGGCATCACTGCTATCTGATTTTTGGCTAAAAGGCCTGTGTTCTACTCTCCAAACTCAAGCAGAGCTGACAAACTTTACAGCTGCTGTAAAGTCACCCTAAACCCCCATCCCCATCCTCCCACCCTCTTCTGAAATGAAAAGAGAAGGACCCACTTTCTCATGTGTTTGGGCACTATTTGAAACACCCCTCCAGGCAGTGTTTGTGGCATTTGCTTGGAGGTGGGACCATTCACTATTGCCACAGTTTCTCTCTTTGGATTCTGGGTGGAGGGAGCTGGAAAAGAAGCTGTTACACACTGGCAGAGTGATGAATGCCCCATTTTAATTTTTAATAAAGCATATATGAGATTGGAGGAGAACCATTCTGGGGGCATTGCAGATCAAGCAGCAGCAAACACATTTATAAACTGGGGTAGAAACCAAAATCAGCAGGGGAAAGAACCAAATCCAGAGAGGTAACCTCATAAATTAACTGTCAAAGCAAGAAGAATACTTGCTCATGATTGTGCTGTGACATTATTGCCTTCTCTTGATGAAGCATCACAGCTTCAACACATGGTTGAGGACAAGAAACTGTGTTAGCTTTATATATGGTGCTGGGAAGAGAGGGCTAGTGAGCCTTTTAAGGTTATGCAAGGAAGATTTTAACAGTTTTTATTGCTTGCAACACACCTTGACTGTGGTTCTGAGATGGCTCGAAATCAGAGTCAGAGCTGGAGTCGGAGCTGGAGCTGGAGTTGGAAGGGCTGGACTGGACAGACTTAACCCCCCATAAAAGGGAAAAAAGAAAAAGAATCTTAACCTTTCTAATCCAGAAAACCAGCACAGAGCACAAAGCACAGTGAGACAGAAGCATTTGAGCACTCTACAACATCATACACTGAATGGAGTTCTGGGAATGACAGGAAATACACATTCCTGAAACAGCCTGTGGCTCAGCACTGCTGGGCAGCAGCATCACCAGCTCCCCCCAAAACCCTTCACACCACTGATTTCCAACAGTCTCAAGTGATGAGATCTCATAGTGAACCCCCCCCTTAACTTGGAAACATGAGGGATGGATAGCATCCAGCCCAGAATAATCAGCATATTTATTTGTAACCCACCAACGTTCCCTCTGAACACCTCCTACTGATCATTGAAAAAGGATGCCCTCCCTAATTAGCTGACCTGACTCCAAAATCAGTTCGAATTTATCACTATCCCCTCAAAGCAGCTGTTTCTACACCAAGCTGAGTGATCCACCCTACTCTTTCCACTTGATTGTGAAAACACAACAGATACCAACCCAGCTCTTGTGATTCCAAGCTCCACTGAGTGGCCACAGAAATGCCAGGAGCATCCTGTGTGGCAGGACTGAGTAAAAGGATGTAATCAACTACTAATGACAGCACAAACCCATCATTTCTGGATGCTATGTACGTTTTTTTTTACCATAAACCCAGATGTTGGACAGCAATGGCATGCTTTAGCTTCAAGGACCAGGAGGTGGCAGTGAAGGTTAATTCAACTGTTTCATCCCCAAGAGCAGCAGAGTGTCTTAAAAGGGTTTTATTTGTTCCTCAGTAGAATGTAGTTTAAGGATCCTCAGTGTACCACAATATTATATTGGGTTTTTTGGGGTTTTTTTTTTAAAGTAATGCTCTGGAAATTTAGCATTTTGGTTGCACTGCACCATTCCTGGGAATCCACCTATTACTTCCACTACCAAATCCCAATGCTAGGAGAAAATCCCACATTCCCATTCATCAATAAACATCATTACAGAAAGTGTTAATACTATAAAAAACATTGTCAACAGGTAGAAAGAGGCACCACAACCACCCTTCTCTCTAATTTATCACCCAAGTACTGTTGGATTTATTCAAATCTAAGAAAGTGGGGTGGGGGAATGCAGGAAAAGGGGTATCACAAAACCCTTCTAAGTAATTCAGAAGCAAAGGAGAATAATTTATCAATGTATTGGCACACTGCAGCAGCCTTTTTTTTTAAATAAAGAATATACACAACAGGAAAATAAAGAGCAATATTCTCAAGGGAAGGGAGCACAGCTCACATGTCTCAGCCACAATTCAATCCTATCAGCCTTTATTCCTAATAATCTAGCAGGTTTTGCCTGAAAATGACTTCATAGGAGCTAAGAAGCACAAGTTGGAAGTTGCATGGGCCCCTGTGTCTCCTTTTAGCATTAACCCTGTGGGTTGTTTCAACTGTTGGAGGAGGCAGCCAGCTGGATGTGCTCAGGCTGTGGTTACTGTCACCGTGGTCCGACAAAGCACCCGCCGACAATGGAGAAGAGCAATCCTGCCCTCACATCCCAGCCTCTCCCTTGTGTCAGCACCAGTGTTTAGGCAGCCAAGCATGAGGCCAGTTCAGGGATCTGGATTTGATGGGGGAAGGAGGAAAAAAAAAAACCCTCAAAAAAAAGAGGAGAAAAATAAAAGAATCATAGACTGGGCTGGGTTGGAAGGGACCCCAAGGGTCACAGAGCTCCACCCCCCCTGCCACAGGCAGGGCCCCCAACCTCAGGGCCTGGAGCTACACAAGGTTGCCCAGGGGTCCCATCCAACCCGGCCTTGAACACCCCCAGGGATGGGGCACCCACCCCCTCTCTGGGCAGCCTGTTCCAGCCCCTCACCACTCTCTCTGTAAAAAACCTCCCCCTAATATCTAATCTAAACCTTCCTTCCTTTAGCTTTAATCCATCCCCCTTGTCCTGCCATTATCTGCTCTTTTAAAAAGTTGAATCCCCTCCTGCTTCTAAGTTCCCTCCAGGGACTGGGGGGCTGCAATGAGGTCCCCCCACAGCCTTCTCTTCTCCAGGCTGACCCAGCCCAGCTCCCTCAGCCTCTCTTTGTAAAAAGGCTGGAGAAGTTTGAGCAGGGGGTGAAATGGCAGGAGAAACCTCCTCTAAAGCCATCGAGAAGTCACATGAGAGCTCAGGCCAGCAGCACAAATGAGAGCAAGCCTGTTCCTTTCAACAGCAGCCTGCAAAGAGATGTCAACTGCAAAGCAAGCATGGAGCTGCAGCCTCAGAGCACGTTGCACAATATGTTGGCTGCAGCAGCAAAGCTGATTTAAGAGTTTCCGGGCCCCGGTCCACCTCCAGCTGCTCATTCGCTTTAGTGATGTGGCTTACCACACAGATCCACACACAGCTCTACCACTGCAGCCATGGAGCAGCACTGGGAGCAAAAGGAACCCCCCCCCCAGGGTGGAAAAGGAGCTCAAAGAGTCCCCTCTGCTGATGACAAGGCATTCTGCAGTTACACCCTCGAGCTCCACGTTCCACACAAACCTAAGCTGGTCTCACTGGCAGCTGCCACGGTTCCCTCTCCATCCTCACCCCGAGTATTCCTACCCTCCTTCTGGGCTCCAACTCAAAATACCTCTGTCAAGCATCCAACAGACACAAGAGTTGGTGCAAAAGAGGACACAGAAGCATCCAGAGCTTTTTTGGGGGGGTGGGCAGGACACTGTGGAACCACCACCCCAATCTGTGGTTTGACAGGGCAATGTAAACAGCTCTAAACAGTCCAGGGGGATGGGTGACACCTGAGAAGTGATGAGGTACAAGATGCTCAGGACTTTACAGAGACCAGGGGAGTACAGGAGCTCGCAGGGAGAGGGCCCTGAGACTGGCATGGAACAGGCTTGCTACACATGGATGCACCTCAGGTGTAAGGTGGAGAAGAGCTACATCTTGTTAATGCACAGGCAACACATTAAATCAGTGTGGGGAGAAAAAAACCCCACTCTTCTACTGAGAATTCTTTGCAAAAATAAAAGCCAGCCCTCCTCTCTGAAATAAAAACAATATTTACTGTATTAAATCATAACATGAATCCTCCCTAAACATTTATTCTAGTAAAACAGATCTTTTTCTAAAAGTAGGCAGCAGGAAGCAGTTAAATTCATGTGATCTTATTCTCTGCATTCTGGCTTCTTTGCCACAAATAGAAAATATACAAGCAAAACAGAGCAAGAGTTTGGATTTAAGCTGTATCTTTCCCCTCCTACATTTCCCCCCCTCCTCCCCCCTTTTTTGGAAAATGACAGAGGATGAGGAATGTTCTTAGTTGTAAAAAAGAAAAAATATTTAGACAGCTTTTAAAAATAGTAGTAGAATAACATCATTTGGTTTATGTTTTACAACACAACTTACTTGGGGCTGGTGGCATGTGGTTGCATTCTGAGGTTTAGCCAATGGCACATTTCTTACAGGCTGTGTCAGGAATGGGGTGGGTTTTTTTTAATTTACATTTGAATACTGTGTTTTTCAGAAACAAAACTGAAATGATTTCTTCCTCTTCTGTATTAAGATCCTGTTCAAAACCATTACATTACCAGAAACAGGTACAAAGTGTAGCTATGCCTGCTGTGCTCTACCTCTATAAGTGTTACTGTGAGGGAGGAACCAGAGAGCATAACCTTAAACTCTGACTTTTAGGTAACTCTGCCTGCAGATAAATCTCAGCAGAACTGTGTATCTGAGACAGGAGGCAAACCAGGGAGCAGTAACAATTAATACTGATAAGATTTTTTTTTTAAATGTAATTTTATTAGAGATATAACCCAGCCTATGTGTTTGCCAGTCTGGTTCTCTATCTTCTCTAAGGGAGAATTTTTTTCAACATCTTTTTCCATGCAGGGTTTTTACCAGAGCTTTTTAAGCATGCTGCTTGAGTGCAAATCCCTAACTCACCTCTGACTTGAAAGAAGTTTCATCCTCTGAGTTGGATTCCTCCATTTCCACAGGCTTTTTGATCTCCTTGGCCTCACTTTCAGATTTTACCTTTTCCACTTTGGCATTCATCTTCTCCTTGGTTTGTTTCTTCTCTGGATATGAGGAAGACGAGGTTCTGGGAGATGTCCCCAGGATGTTCTTTACCCCTTTGGAGCTACTCTTCTTTTGTTTTTTGGCACTAGGCTTTGGTGACTCCACGTTGGAGGGCCTCTTGCTGGAAGACTTTAACTCCGGCTGCGGCCCACCCTTTGGAGAAGTGTTCTCCAGTTTGGTCTCCTTCACGGCCAGTTTTGGTTCCTTGAAAGCAGCTTTTGGAGGGGCCTTCTCCTCCTTAGGCAGTTTGTTCTCAGTTGGTTTTCTGGAGGAGTCCTTCAAAGGCTTGTTTTGTTCTCTTTCAAGGTCTTTGGAGGAGTTTTTACTCTCAGAGTCTTTTCTTGGCCTCTCCCTGTGCTCCTTGGTTACCTTGTGCGGCTTGGATGCCTTGCTGCTTTCCTTGTTAGCATCCTAAAACAGGCAAGCTAGGGGTGAAACTGAAGCTCTGCACAGAATTATAAAGCACCTTCTCATCAATCACACTGCAGCACCTGTTTCATGTAGACATCCACCCACACACCCCTAACGTACTCATCTACCGCTGAGAGGTAGACATCTAGATTCCCCTGGAGCTGATGGACAGATTGACAGTAGGCACTTCAACATCTGCATGAGGACAGGATGAAACGTGCTTCAAAAATGCCTGTTCCCTTTCCATGGTCTATAAAAGAAGGTCTATTACCATCCACAGATGTGTTCAGCTTTAATCTGCAGGTTTAACATCTGAAGACAGATCAGAGAGGAACCTACCCAGGCTGTGCTACACAAAGCATCAGCTAAAGGAAGTGTTTTTGAGGGTTAAATCGCATCCATGGCAAGTGCAAGCTGTGTTTGCAGCCCCTAACTCACCACATCAACACAGCAGCTTGACAATTCCACATGTAGAATCATAGAATGGGCTGGGTTGGAAGGGACTCCAAGGGTCACAGAGCTCCAACCCCCTGCCACAGGCAGGGCCACCAACCTCCAGGCCTGGAGCTACACAAGGGTGCCCAGGGCCCCAGCCAACCTGGCCTTGAACACCCCCAGGGATGGGGCACCCACCCCCTGTCTGGGCAGCCTGTTCCAGCCCCTCACCACTCTTTCTGTAAAAAACTTCCCCCTAATATCTAAACCTTCCTTCAGGAAGGTTACCTAATACCAAACTCCTGCTATCCTCCTGCAGGCATTTTATCACCTCAGCAAGAGCTGTAAGACACCAATCCCTAGAATCCTGCCTGTCCTAGGAGACAGGTAGGTATGAAGGCAAAGGAGTGCTTCCCTTTGCAGATTGTACATGAACTCTAAACACTTAAAACACTTGAGAGAAGTGAGTCTTGTGGGGAGACGCCAGACAGGCTGAGATGCAAACAAACAGGCACCCTGGAAGCCAACCTGAGGAAGGGAAGCAGGAGACTATGGTAGCTTCACCTACAGGCAGTTTCCTCAGTGCACATGTCAGAGCCCTTTACTTCTGTCTTCTCTCTTTTCTAACACTTAATTCCTGACCAAAATTAAATCAGCCCCTAAAAGATAAGTGATCTTTATTCTGTTTCATACCATCAACATCAGAAGATGTGACTGAAGTGCCAGAAGTGTTTAGAGCACTGAACAAAGTGGAAATCAAAATTTAATAACATCATAAAATGAATTGCTGTTAATATTAGTGACTGTTCTGGCTGAAAATGTGTATGTGATCTGCTTCAAAACACATTGCCTGTGATTTGTTCCTTCTGTGTAGGATCACACAAAACCAGCTTCATCACACAAGTGAAAAGCAGCTTGTTCTGAAGTCTCAACAACTAGAAACTGCTGGATGCAAACATCACATTTTGAAATCACTGCTGTGACCAACTGCAGGGTATTTAATATATTCTGGAGCTTCTGATCTACCTTACATAGTCCTAATGACAGAGGAAGATCTGACTCTCCTCAGCCTTGCTGCAAGGAGGTGCATTAAGGAGAGTACAGCTCTACATGACAGGCAAGGAAAGAACCACATCATTCCTCCTCAGCACTGAGGATACAAGTCAGAACAACCAGAGGGGGCTTCATTCAACTTTATCTGCTACAGCAGATTAGGGGGAAGATATTGTTCACCAAAAAAACCAACCCCTAGCCATAGCTGTTTAATTTTCTTTTCAGAATTGCTCTGTAGAGGAGTCTAGTGAATAATAAAAAGGCCTCCTAAATTATGATAAGTTCCAGGCCATTAGCTAGTGAACTAGAGAGCAAGGAAAATGTTTTCTGAACTAAAAGCCAAAGCCAGCTGCTAAATAAGCTCTTCACAGCAAGTCCTGAAGAACTTCTTCATCTCAGGATGGCAGCAAAGCATAATTCACTGACCTTTGACCCATGGGATGGTTTGGTCTTCTTGGGATCAGAGAAGGCAGAGAGTGGTATTGTGGGTAACATGGGATAATCAGGACTCGGCCTTGAAACAGTTTCTGCTCCTTCTGGCATTACCATCACCTAGTAATAAAAAGGAGGAAAATTAGGTATGACTGGAGTCAAATGGACTATTAACACATGATTATGTTAAGTCACTTGCTCAATTAACACCCTATTATTCATGTTTTGGAGGGTTTTTCCCTGTGCTTAAAGGTCATAAAAAGATATTGTCTAGGTAGGACTCAGTTTAGAGGCAGGTCCTCAAATACAGAGCATTAAAACCACACAAAAAAAGAAAGGCAACAAGCAATATCAAGTATCTTTCCCAAAGGGAACTCCAATATTCTGAGCACAAGCAGGCAATAAAGCTCTGGACAAGAACTGTGTGTTCTGCTGCAAATGCTCTTCTCCTGCAAAAGGGTAGCAAGATAAATCTGGAAGGAATGAGTGAGAATTCATCAGTTTAGGAGAAGCTGAATTCACTCATTCAGGGAAAAGAAAAAAAAAAAAAAAGAAACAAACAAGCTTTGGGTCTCTCCCTGACAAGATGGTAACACAAGAGCACTGAGCTCCAGGAAACACTCTCCTCACTAGATGAACAGCATCCAAAGAGATTAACACAGAACACATCAATGCAGAAGGAATGTATTAATGTAATATGAAAATCCTAGAAAGCAAATGACATTCCAGCCATCCTAAGGCTGAAATAAGCACCTTCCTCTGTGTCCAACACAGAAAAGCCACTTGCCACTTTGAGATTTATGTCCCCAACAATAATTCTTTTTACTTGTTTCAGGCTAGAAACTTTTTTCAGAAGAAAATTCTGCCAGCAATTAAGATAATCTTAAATGGTCCCTGAATAGAACATAATTATACATTACTATATAAGGGGGAATCTCAGAATACAGTCATGACATTCTCTGGCTAAATACTTGATACACTTTGTGGCTGTATTAATTTGCCTAGATCTTGTTGTTATTTGAGGATCATTTCTTCAGTCTATCACTACATATGACTCTCCCAGAAGTGAGAGTTCATCCACTGTAGCAGCCTATATCATATTTTATCATATTTCTCCACACACTCACCCTTTTTCACTCTATATTCTAACACTTTTCCTTAATCTTTTATTATCTAAGCCACAAGAAGCTGACCTCAGGTTTAGAGGATATTAATTGACCAGGAAATGCCAAGTATTAAGCTTTCCTGTGGCAAAAAATGAGCAAGGAACAGACTGGAAGCTTCTCCCCTTTTTGTGAGCTGTTCTATGCTGATAGATCTCCCACTAGGAAGGTCACAGGTATCTGTAACTGCCTGACAGACAGCATGCAACATCCACAGACGATCTCCACTTCCAGAGGAGTTTTAGTGCTTTGATATTAATGGTCTCATTTCAATTGACAATTAAGTGCCACCAATCACACCAGCAACGGTTTAGTTCTGCTTCAAGTGCTGCAGTTGTATAACCAGGAGTAAAAACTGGCTGGCTCATCCTTTAGATGAACATGGGAAAATGCAGCCTGCTGAGCTGCAGCTGAGAAGAAACCTCAAGAGCAAAACTACCACTCTCCATTTTAGCAGAAACTCTACAGATCCCCAAATCCCCTTGGCACTTACCCCTCCAGCCCTAATGAGTTTACGTCTGAATTCCTTGGTGGGGTTGTTGAAAGTCAGTTTCTCACAACGAAGGTGGTTCACAGGTGGGTTTCCCTCCAAATTTAAGAACAGGTCATAGGTGAAACAAACCTTTTTGGGCTCCTCCTAAAAACAAAACAGACTTTGGGAAAAGGGAAGAAGTTTGGCAAGCACACTAAGGCAGAGGGTTCAAAGAGTCATTCCTGAAAATCCCAACTAAAGTGCCAAGTGTTTTATTCACAGAGGTTTTCATTAGGAGATCTGAGAGTGAGGAAATAAATTATTTGTGCCTAAAATACCATTGAGAAGAAACACTGGAATGGCTTTTCACTGCAAAAGAAAGGTACAGACAAGGATACTGACTGACAAGTCTCTGTTTAAAGCCATTCAAGTCATCCTAGGAAAGCAGATTCACAAGCTTTATCCACTATATTGTTCTCATCCAATTTCAGATCCTATCTCCTTTGGGAAGCAACAGAATTATAAAGTATTGATATTAAGAAAAGTATAATCCTTTGTGTAAGGGAAAGAACAACTTCTGAACTCCCACAATCTCTTGTGGGTCCAGAGAAAAGATTAAATGCAATGGTAAAAGAATGACTTGGTTTTGCCAAATCCTTTTCAATATGCAAGGGGCTGAATGGGAAGATATCCTGGGCTTTTGAACTTCCCACTGGCACTTTCACTGAAGCAATCCAGAGTTGGTATGCATGTTGGGGATCATCTGCGCCTCACTGGGTCTGTTCCACCTGCTACAGCAGCACAGTGAACACTGTGTCTGCAGTATAGAATGGAAGGAATGCCTTTCCTTTCCCCCCCGCCTCCCTTTTTTCCCTCCCTCCCCTCACAAAATCACAAGCATCACATGCTGCTTGTGTATTCCAAATATCAAGATGCTGTTTCCCCAGTATTATCTTGCATGCTGCACTGCAAGATGAAGCCTCAAAATGTGGCAAAAGAGACTCTCCTGCAAAGCCTTACAGTACATTTGGTATTTACATGAATGCATCCCACATGCCTCATTCAACGTGCAGCATCAAGCAGCTGCACAGCAGTCTCTTCCACAATTCCTCTCCAGCAGCTTGGTTTCCTGGTGTAGCTGCATTGTTGTATGGGAACAGGCACCACAGGCTCCTAGCCCAGCCCATTAGGTTTGCTGAAAATAGGTTGAAGCATCAAACGACTTCAGACCACACTGATTCCTGCTGCTGGCTGGGTGGGTACTAACAGTGCTACAGCAGCCATTTCTTGATCAAGCTACAGCCCTAATAATAAGAACTGTTGTCACAACACCTGGTTTACAACTAAATCAGTACTCTAAGCTCACCTGGGAGTCGAGGTTTTGGATCCTAACTGCCCCCAGCTAGGGAAGACAGACATCTAAGCAGCCACAGACAATAGAACTGCCACCAACACAAGGGTCTTCAGACCCTCTTTTGGGAAAGTCCAAGCACACTTGAAAGGGTTCAATGTCTACTCAAACAGATGGGTGGGAAGAAGAAGAAAAGTACTTGCAAAACACACTGCACTGGCATTTTCCTCTTTTGCCACAACCATTCTCATTAACTGAGTCATTAGTGAGCTGGGCATGTGCCTGCTTACACTGGAGTTAAAACAGCAGCTGTAGAGGGTCCCTCAAAGCCTAATAAACTGAAATGATGGATTAACAGAAATCCAAACCTGGCCTAAGAATGGTTTTTAGAAATGCTGTTCCTGGTTTACAACATAGAATAAATTATCCTGGATATATCAGCAAGAGGAAGCTTTAGTCTGGTATGCCATCACATTACCAGAGCTCTGCTTTGTCATTTGCCTGTTTGCTTTTGGAGCAGGAGAGGGGCAGCAGACTCATTCCCTTTTTATCTTCAGTATCCCCTTTGTTTTAAACACAGATTTAAAGGCATCAGAGAACCTCAAATTATTTACTGTACTTCTGTGGGTGAGCTTCCACTTTTTGTAAAATTAAGACAGTTTTTCAATGTGACTTTCCTCCAACTCAGAGATCACAACCACCCTGGGAACTGAGCCCTAGCCAAGTACCATGATCATTAAAATATCCTTTGTATCGTGTCTCAGGCCATCAGAAGCCCCCTGCCCCAAGTGAATAGTTAAGATTATAGCACTCCTAAAAGGAGGAGTACAAAAGTCTCAAAGCAAAAAGCTGCAAATAAACATTCTTTCCTTTACTGCCTTCACTGACAGCTAATGATTACAGCTCTAGACACTCCAAAGCTTAACCCATCCGGTCCTCCCTAAAAGGTTCTCTCAAAAACAACCATCAAGAGAGGAGGGGGAAAAAAAAAAGATAAAAAAAAAAGAAAGAAAACACCCCAAAGCCAAGGAAAATCTCTCTCAATTGACCTGGACTTACACATCCTCTAACTTTAACTGGGAAGCCACTCTGAATCCAGAAGGCTGTAATTCAAAGCCTTTCTAAACACCACCTTGGGATCTACACATCCCACTGCCTGGAGCTGCAAGGGAGTGGAGGTGCTTTTTCACCCTATATACTTAGGTCCTGGCAGTCTGTTCTCATACTGCACCAGCACTTCAGGTACTCCTGCTTGAGCAGCAACTACATGCACAAGCCAGGCTTAACTCTTACATGATGCCACCTTCTGATACTCAACCTTCCATGTCAGTAAGTAAAACTGAAAAGGGGAAAGACTTTTTGTAGATATTCTGTTGCTCTCCAAGACCATAAACTTTTCTGAAGGCCTCACTCCCAAGAAAGGCTTTAGAAAGGATGAATCACATCCATTTCTAACTGGCAGATACTGTGGCTATTCAGATTAAAACTCAATGGACATGAAATGGTTAACCTGGCATGGGATCTCTCAGCAAGCCACCTTAGAACTTCAGTTTATATCTGCCCTTTAAATCTCAGGATGCCAGAGACATAAAGTAGAAGTGTGTACCACAAAGTAAGGGCCAAGCTTTTATTTGCAGCTGCTGTAAATTCCCCTTCCATCCAGTGAATCCCCCTACTCCATCTCCAATCTCCAACACAGAGTAAGCAGATCACACTTTATGGTTTCCCAGCTTCCTGCCTGCCACTGAGCTGTGACAAACACTGAAGTTGCTTTATTTTTCTTCCAAGTTCTGCAGGAAAGGGTTAAAGTTCTTTTGGCACTTTTCATAAGAGGAGGAATTATTTCTTTTTTTTTTTTTTCCCCTCAAAGCCTTTTGTTAAAATTTCCTTGTCCTGTTTTTTAAAGGCAGGGTGTGCCCTTTGCCACTTCACACAAATCAAAAGAATTTCCCTGGTAGCGTGCACACCAAGCTCATAAATCACTTTTAGAAAGCCATAAAACAAAATTATCTAGGAAAATCTAGCACACCAAGGAAGCAGACTCATGGTTATTCAATAACTATAACATGGAACACTACTTCCCTTTTGCCATAGATGCAGCCTGACCAGAGTCATTTATCCATAACCCTGTGCCTAACGTCTAGAGAAGCAAAACCCCCTTTTTCCAGGCTTGTACAACCTGTCTGACTAGTCTTCCATCCCACTTCCAGACAGGATGTTTAAAAGCAAATAGCCTAATATTCATTTTCTGGAGCAAGCAGCCTTATGTTACATTCTACAAGTCCATGAAACACCCTTATCTTTTTGGGGATTCTATAGGGTTAAGTAAAATAACATTCATTCCCCCATGTGAAGCTTAGCACTTGGAAAATTAGAAAAATAGAGCTGCTGCTCAATGACAAGCATTTAATCATCTCCTAGCTCTTCCAAATACATGATGTGATGCTGGCATGGCTAGTAAAGCTGCTACATTCAACAAGGTTTCCTTGCCAGGCACTGCAATCTATTGTGCCACACTGAAAGGCTACTGAAACACACACAACCTGGGTGTTTTGGCCAGGAAAACAGCCTGCTCAGAGAGAAGAATGGGTACACTGATAGGATGTATTCATTTATGACAGGAAAATGTTTAAAAAAAAATATAATTCACCACTCAGCAGCAGCACAAAAAGTGCTGCAGGTTTGGGAAGATGATACAGAATAGATAAAAGATGTGAGCAGAAATGCTTCCACCTAAAGCAAGGCAAGAAGACAAGTTTTACCCCTCCTTCCACAACTTTCAGCCACACCAAGGAAATACTAACAGGCTAAACTTACCCCTCCCTTCCTCAAACCTGTGCAGACCCTGCCCCAACAACACAGCTATTTCTTTAGTAAAACCCAAGTATCTTACAGAAACATGGGCTCTCCAGACACCTCCCCCCTAGGAGTATTTCCCAAGCTGGTACCTTCCTGATGACACAGTCCTGACATGCAGTTCTAACTGATCTCTGGTTTCACCTACGCTGCCATAAGTGCAACTCATGCAAAGTATTTCCACCTTTCATAGAATCCCAGACTGGTCTTGGTTGGGGGTGCCCCAAAGGGTCACAGAGCCCCACCCCCCCTGCCACAGGCAGGGCCACCAACCTCCAGGCCTGGAGCTACACAAGGTTGCCCAGGGCCCCAGCCAACCTGGCCTTGAACACCCCCAGGGATGGGGCACCCACCCCCTCTCTGGGCAGCCTGTTCCAGCCCCTCACCACTCTCTCTGGAAAGAACTTCCCCCTAAGATCTCCTCTAACCCTTCCCTCCTCCAGCTTCACTCCATCCCCCTTGTCCTGCCATTGTCTGTCCTCTTAAAAAGCTGAATCCCCTCCTGTTTCTCTGCTCCCTCCAGGGACTGGGGGGCTGCAATGAGGTCCCCCCACAGCCTTCTCTTCTCCAGGCTGACCCAGCCCAGCTCCCTCACCCTATCTCCATAGGGGAGCTGCTCCAGCCCTCTGAGCATCTTCACCTTTGTGGAAGTTTGTCCTTTGAAACACAAATCATTTTTCCTTGTACCAGTATCTCTGCATTTTATATATCATACCTATAAACACTGCAGAAGAGGTAAGAGGTGCATGTTTTTATTTTGAACCTAACTGGAAAAATCCAATGGATTTCTCTGCTTTCTGTGCTTATCTCCCTTTTCACTACCAGAAAAAGCCCAAGTTACATGTATCCATTATGTAAACACTGGAAGCCTTTTATCTCTAGCACTGAAATTGGGAGGTAGTATCTGTAAACAGACTTCAATACAACATCTTATCCATGGTACATTAACATCATCTGCCTTCTATGAGAAGAGAGAGTATGGAAGTACCCCAGACTGTTAGCCCTTTATTTGGGGGGGGACACTGATCTTATTTGATTAGGATGCAAACCATATCACACAGGCAATGAATACCAAAATCATACCTGTATTACAGCCTCCAGATTACAACATATGCCACAGAGAGATGTGTTTGGCAACAACAATGAGGCCATGGGAAAAAAAAAGCCTGAAGACTGTTGAAATTGAGTGGGGGAGAGGGAAAGGGGAAGAGCAGGAGAAAAACAGCAACACATTTATTGTACCCAGTTTGTATTGATTCAAGCACCAGAAACCACTAACAGCAGCCCTCATTACAGGAAGGAACACAAAAGGATTTAAAACCAAAAATAGCATGCTAACATTTTCAGCCCAACAATCCCAAGTGATCCACTATCATTAGTCAACTGGTGCTTTCAAAAAGCTTTATCACTCAACCTGCTGAGACCCTGCCGTTTGTTTTGCAGGTTCAGTTACAGAGGCAAAGGCTTTAGCAGGCCACCAATATCAAGTAAGAGCACAAGTCCTGCAGCCTGGATAAATCACAGCAGCCCTATAGAAAGCTGGGGTACACAAAGTGTCCAGGTTCAGAGCAATATTGAGAATAAAATCTTCCGTAAACCAAATGACATGACAACACACCTACTTATGGGGGAACTGAATTACAGCACAGGAAGGAGAAACACAGGCCAGCAAGGCATAACTGTGTGTGTGGAGGATAACAACCAGCTCTCACACCTTTAATTCTCTGCTGACACTTCCCTGACTGACAGAAAGGCACCAAAAGCTTCAGTGGGCTGGGAACACTGACTCTCCTACTCCAAACAGACAACAACAACAGAGTACTCCCAACACAAAGAGTTAATGGGCAGTTTTATGTAAAGTTGCCTTAAAAAAGATCCCTGATGAAGTTCATTAAAAACATTCTTAAGCCATTCTAAGTAAAGCTGTTCCTTAGCAGTGAACAGGCACACAGTTTCTTTAGCCAAAGCAAAGAGTACACTGGCTCTGACAACCACTATTTAGCATCCTAGTAACAAATTAGAACAGGGAAAGGAAACGACTAAGAAAGGAGGCTGAGACTGGGGGGGGGGAAGAGCAGCCAACCATGGCAAAGATCAACCTCCACAGATTAGCTCGCTCCCTTTTTAAATCCTTTCTCCTCTCACCTTCACAAAGCTAAATATGCATGGGTAAACAAACCCCAAAGCCTTTGCACTCTTGTTTCAACTGAGAGGACACACATCAACAAAAATGTGCTAGAAGGTAAGGAGCATATGGCCAAAAAGACCCACCCCACAAGGCCTCCTGCCCAGCCACCCACCAGACAGCATTCTCTACCCAAGGCAGGAATCAAGCCGGAACATCCCCTTGAAAAGAGTTATTCAAGGATGAGCCCCAAATGCTGTGATCAATTCAAGCAAATTCAGAACAATCTATGCTCCACACACCACAGCTGATCCCCCCCCTCCCAGCATCAACAGGTTTACAGAGCTCAGAGTGAACATATGGTCTCAAAGTAGTGAAGACTTTTCTTTATGTGGTGTTTTCATGTCACATTCTTTAATGCAGAAGAAAACAGGCTGTGTTCTAAGCCTCTGCCATTCCTCCTCTTGCCCAGTCTCTTTAATTTCTACTCTGCCCCAATCTTTGCTCATCTTTTGTCTCTGCATTTCTACCTTCACTGAAATATTTACCTCTTACGTTCCCTTCAACTCCACTTGCTGAAAACGATCACAGCTCTTAATATTTCAAGATGGCACAATCACTGGGCAAGGGTGGTCAGAGGAGCCACAGTCTTCACACCCTCAGACAACTTCTAAGCTTCCAGCAGTGCTAAGGACCAGGGTTAACTTCCAAATGTGTAGGGAACATAACATTTGCTGACTTCAGGATGGAAAATTTTACCTTTAATCAGTAAAAACAAATGTCAAAACACTTCAGTATAGCTCATGTACTTCAAATTCATGGTTGAACCTGGAAATATATGCTGGAAGGCAGAAGTTATCACATTTTCCCTCAACTACTAATTGCCCCAATTTAATAATGAGGGGGTGCTGTCCAAATCACCTTAATTAGTTCATTTCTCAATCGGCTTACAAGGGGAAAAGAACTTCTCCATAAGGCATGCATCTAAAATACAGGGCAAAGATGAGCATTCTGAAGATTTGTAGTTTTGAAAACAAAACTGCAACTCAACTGTCTCCCTACTAACAGTTCTGAAGACTGAAATGCCAAACCCAAACTGCCTTTTCCTAAATCAACTGCTACTTCCATTGTTTCCACCAAGAACAGAGACCACCTATTTCCCTTATTTATAAAAGCCACCCTATCCCTAATGCTAGAAAGAACAAATACACAGTCACATGTTTATAGATAAACAATGAGAAGTGATGACCCTGGTGGGTGTGAGACCAAGTTACAGTCAGAGAAGCTGAGAGGAGTGTGTATTAGGGACAAAGAGGTAAAAAGCTGTCACCACAAACAAGTGAGTCTACAAGAAAATAGACCACAGTAGATAGAAAATATCTGAGGATTTGTGAAAAATGAAGCCACTGGAGACCCAGAGGGAAAAGGCAAGTGTGGGAAAAGACTAGGTGAAGAAGGAAGGGAAAATAAAAGGTAAGAGTAGGAACAAAACACTGTTCACCCATCACTGTCACTTGAGATCCCCCTTAGAAGAAACCTGCATGAAGAAGTTGGTCAGGAGCCTAATGGTAGGCTTTGAACCTGAATTAAACCATGTACAGTGCAGCTGAAGAGTTTCCTGATTTCCATTCAAAACCTCAGAAAAGCCACCAGAAGTCAAACTACTCTTAAGCTTTTGAGGTTTGGGTTTTTGGGGTTTTTTTGCATTCAAGTCTTAGTTTTCAGTGTTTGCCATAAAAGCTGCTTCTATCAACAACCTGAATCCATCAACAACTTGAATCCCTCACCTCTAACTGCCACTTCTCTTTACATCCTCTTGGCTTACCCCAACCCCCCCACCCAAAAGAAAGTTGTGGGCAAAATGTTCTCAGGTTTACAAGACAAATCTTCATGTGGTTCAGTCTCATTATTTGGCTTATTACTCAAACTGGAGGAAGAGCCATGTGGTATGCCAAAAAACCCAAAATAAACTGTTAATTATTCACAAATTACCCCACCAGGAGAGGATACTGTGCTGGACTGGGGTAAGAAGGGAACAAGAGGCAGATATGTTTGTGGGAGGTACAACAGAAAGGATGCTGGGAAGCTAAATAGAATTAGGTTGTTATTTGTGGTCTGCTGTCAACAAATCCTGGGGTAATGGCTTGTGCTTCAAGGGTCAGGGGCTGAGAGCATGTAATAGAGAGATGGGGCTTAATGGTCAAATTTCAGTTTATCTACATTCCCTCTTAGACATAATAATCAGATTTTTTTTTTAAGTAGTGATCAAACCCAGAAAGATTCAGTATTTATGTTTAGCTAAACACTTAAACTGAAACCTAGTTGCCCAAATCCCTATTGCCATAACCTTCTTCAATTCATGCAGCATGTGACTCCTGTGATAAGACTTCAAGCAAGCCACAAATCCCAAAATTTAACTTCTCCACACTCACTGGCATTGAATTAAGATTCAAAAGATTTAGTGCATTCTTTCTGGAACAGTACAACAATATTTTTAATATAGTGGCAAATACCTGTCCTATATATGCAAATGTTTCTGTTGGGTTTTATACCTGTACAGTTACTTTAATAAGATTATAAATTAAAATATTTTTAAATATATATTGCCAGTCAACTCAGTATTTACAAATGTGTATCGAAATCAGTGGTTTATTTCCTTCCCTACTTGCATAAAATAGTTTAAACTGCTTTAATATTGCCTCCTTACAAGCAGTACAATCTCTGTTCACAATCTCTAGGACCATCACACTGTCCTGATACTACCTTTCTATACAATTCCACTTCTGCCAAAAGTTTTCTTTTGAAGTCTAGCAGGAGCTTCCAACTCCCAGTTAAATTCTATTTATTAGACTAATAAAAAACACACACATAAACCAGTCCCATAATTTAGAGTCTTCCTGTCAGGCAGTTTCAGGCTCTGGCACAGCTCAAAACAATTAGAAGACCAGAAATCAGATTCTACCTTATTTTTGAAGTACACTTCAATGGGCATAATGAAGCCAGCGTAGCCAGACTCCTCCACTTTGTAAGGGGGCTCCTTGCACACTGAAAAAAGAGAATAAACATTAGCTTTGAATATAATGCAACTTAATCTGAGTCAAAAAGGAGTGGCAAGATGAGAAATTGGCCTCTGACAACTTCAGGATGTATTTAAAACACTGAGTTTTGCAAGGAAAAAATTAAAATAAAATAAGATGGTGGGCATGGACTTAGTTAAGGACATGGAAGTGTGTTCTTAGCTCCTCCCATGGAAAGGAAACATAAAACACTCCATGCCAGAGTCTCAGTGAGATTCTCCTCCCCCCCTTTATGCAGTGAGATACAATTACATTTCTCTGCTGTTCCACAACAATGCAAACTGCCAGTTAAAGCTGTCCTGCCAAAAAAAAAAGGCAAAGACCCATAAGGTGAGAATCTGAACAGTACAGAAAGGCAAAATTTACTCTGATGCCCACATTCATTAATCAAAACACTGTAGCATGTGAGCAGGTTTGTTTGGGGGAGGGGTTTACCCCCCTTTAAATGCTCTCCTGCAATGCTCAATCTTCCCAGCTACGTAACATATTACAAGCTGCTTCATCCAAACCTGAAGTGCAGGTAAGGGCTGCTTATTTATTTCACACACAAGGAAATGGAGAAAGCTTAAACAGTTTGCTGCTAAAGTCACAGCACTGCCTACTGCAGAAACATCAATTACAGGAGTTAATCACTTCTAAGAAATTAATGTACATGCTTCCTGCCTCAATTTCCCCTGCCTGCTACCTGTTGTATCTTTATGCTCCAACATATCATCTACCCCTGTGTTTCAGTATAATTATAGCTGACTTGAAGGATTCTAGGCTGGCTTATTTGGCCATGATATATATGTATATATGAGATATATATATATATGTGTAACAGCTGCCACAAGAAACATGAGACCACCACAGATATTTTCCTCTCAGGAACCGGACGCACTTGCATATAATTTATGCACCACAACATATGTAAATAAAGTCAATTAAATAATTAAGGGAATTCAGTGCAAATCTTTTTACTTTCTCTGAAGAATTCCAAGTAATTAATATGATTAGAAAACAGTACCTCCAACCGGGAGTGCACACAAATTATTTTCCTTTACTGTAGATCTATTATCCCCAGCTCTCAGCACTTCTACCATCATTAAGGTGCCTGGAAGCTGCACTCAAAATTCAACTGGGAAAAAAATAGCAAATCTAAAAATAATAAAAAGCTCTACGCTTGCTTTAACTTGAATTTCATACAAGAAACCCTATAATTTAAGGGAAAAAGCCCCAAACCAAAGAGCAGCGTTGATACAGCAGCAGGAATCTTAAGACTATCTGCCAAGCAGCCTTTGTTCCTTCCCTGCTCTATTCTAACAGATTAAAATGACTATACAATCTGCTAGCAGCACAAGCTTACCTTCACTAGTAGATTTTGCTCCAAGTAAAAGCAAAGCCATCCAAAGAAACCCATCAAACAGATCTAGTCTCCATCTTTCATAGCGTTACCTACAGCCCAGGCACACTCTGGTCAAAAGCAAGCTGGGATTATGAGGAAGCAGGGAAAGCATGCAAAGCCCAGAGATCAGATCAAAGTGTCTCTTTAGAGGTAGGTCATATGGCAAAGACCACGTACAATCCCAACACAGGGCCTTGTATAAAGTAATTACAGCAGATGACAAGAACTGTAGTACAGCAGATTGTAACTTTGACTCTATAAATTAGCTTTCAGCTCAGTATTGCACTTGCTTGTCACACATCAGTTTTGCTGTGTCCATTTGAAGGAGGTGCTATTAACAGGCTAGATTCACATCCTTATGAGCTGAACACCTCTGAGTTACCTTCCACTGTGGACTCCCTCCCACAAATAACAACGGAGCAGGAAGTCCTAAGATACCCTGCCTGACCAGCTGTCTTCCAAAGAAACAGCTCAAAGAATATGCATTACAAACTCATTAACAGCAATGCTCTCAGGCAGCCAGCACCCCTTGTAACCCTACAGAACAGGACTGCAGATGCAGTTACACAATCTTAAGCAGATCTAAGTCTTTGCTGCTGCTGCTGCTGAAAAGGGCAATTCCAGCTCCTCCACCTCAACCCTGCGTCCCCGCTGCCCTGTGCCAAGAATAAGGTTCCCATTGCTGCACAGCCAGAAAGAGCAATGAACTGATCCAGGAGGAAATAAGACTACAAGTTGTATACTCTGCCCAACCACGCTGACTGCACAGTGCTCACACACAGCTGGGAGGTGCAGCCAGCAGCAAAGAGACCACTACCCCTCTGGCAGCACTGACTTCTGCTGGGTTTGACACTCGCTACCTGACCTGGCACCTGAGACCAGGAATTGCAAGAATCCTGATGGCTACTTCATGACAAAAGCCTACATGCTCCAGCTTCTGTGGACATGAGCATCTCTCACCAATCTCATGCTTCCAGCTCCTGTTGGTGAATGTTAATAAATCAAACCCAATTTTTCCCATTGTGTAACGTGAATTATCTTCTGCTGCCAGGGTAGATAATGGCAGGACAAGGGGGATGGAGTGAAGCTGGAGGAGGGAAGGGTTGGATGAGATCTTAGGGGACGTTTTTTACAGAGAAAGTGGTGAGGGGCTGGAACAGGCTGCCCAGAGAGGGTGGGTGCCCCATCCCTGGGGGTGTTCAAGGCCAGGTTGGATGGAGCCCTGGGCAACCTTGTGTAGCTCCAGGCCTGGAGGTTGGTGGCCCTGCCTGCAGCTCTCTGATCCTTGGGGTCCCTGCCAACCCAGACCAGTCTGTGATTCTATGATCACTGTCTTGAGAACCTGCATGTACTCAGGCTTAAATAAAAGGAGGAATCACTTCACCTCCAGCCCTTTCACTAGAAGAAAGGTCCCATTCTTCCTGACCTTCCTCAAACAAAAGAAAGCAAAGGTGAAAGCTGAAGTGCACACAATGTACATTTTGCTCCTCTTTAAGATATTTTACCAAAAAAAAGTGACAGTCCAAGACAACCTTGACTTGCACAATGCTCTTTTGTGCAGAAAAGACTTAATAATGCATCTTCCAACATGCCACTCACCTCGCTTGGGCTTTGGGAAGCTCTCATGTAGCCGAAAGACCACCCTTTCCACAAAGTGCTGGATGTCACACTGCTCCGGGCCACGGACAAACACCATCCAGTCATGAGTAAACCCTTCAGTGGTGGGCTTCTTCCTCAGTTGGGCTCGGTGCCCCAGCTCCAATTTGACTTGAACCGTGCACTGTTTCAGGACAGAGGTAAGACCATAAGGAAAATTAACCACCTTATGAGTTATTCAAAAGGCTGAACCCCACAGACTGGAGATGCTAGATCACCGCAGGGGAGGAACGCAACAGCCTCCAGATAACAGGTTCATCTAACTCTACAAACTACAGTGTTGTCAACAGAAAAGGTATAAAAATAGCTCCTACTGCCATTTCATACCTATTTTCTTCCTAATATTAGCACTGCAGAGGAAACAGCTTTAGAAGGGGAATAGGTTTATCTGCTTCACTTATCACCTAAATTGTCAGCGAAATCCTAATTGCAGAATCTTTATTTCTAGGAAGTGTCAGAGATGGAACCTGATGATGTTCACAGTTTACAGAATCCACAGCACTGGCAGAAAACTCATCTTAAACCAGGAAAAATTAGATCATGAATTGGTGGATTATGATGTTCCCTAGAATATGAAATCCATCAGAATAAAACGATGATGTTCCTTGTGTTCTTTTAACACACTTTCAAAGATCCTGTTAACACCCAGCGTGCCTGCACAATATGCAACACTAAATGACCCAACTGACTTGCACTTCTGAATCCTACACTAATCACTGGCTAATGGAGAAGTTAATGCCTCACTCAAAGCACAAAACCCCTGGCCAATGTCTTAAAAAACGGATTAAATTAATTGTGAAGATCCACATATTACTGTGGACTTCACACTCAGAAGAAAGCAAACTAATTAGATGTAACAGTGGAAAGGCAAACGTGGTTCAGACATAAGTTAAAGCAAATCCTCAGGGAAGGTTTGTAGAGACAAGGAGTAACACCTAAGCTATCCAACTACTGGCTAATTTTGTACACCTACAAATTAGACCAGCAGCACAGCGATCTCAAATTAAACCCATCAAACCCCAGCTTCAGCAACTAGAAGTTTATTTTTAAAAGGGGCAGGTTTTAGTCCTTACCCCCTTCTTTACCTTCACCTTCCTTTCAAGGAGGTGTCTTGTTCTTTCTGGCAGTTCTTAGCCACCACTGGGAAAGAACATTGTTTGTCATTATTGATACCACAGGTGTAATACAACTGATGTCAAGACAATGAATATGGGACAAGAATGCTTCCCAAACTCTAAACAAACATTTAGCAAAAGAATTATCCTCGTTTTCCCACTGAGGAACTGCAACAAGGAATATGAC
Source organism: Zapornia atra (assembly GCA_013400835.1). Taxonomy (NCBI): domain Eukaryota; kingdom Metazoa; phylum Chordata; class Aves; order Gruiformes; family Rallidae; genus Zapornia; species Zapornia atra. The sequence continues at coordinate 214,518 of VZTU01016591.1, read as the reverse complement.
CATGATTAATGCTTTAAAATATATCTTTCATATCCAACTGGACATTTAATGGGAATGTGATTTTCATAGCATGGTTAATACTATCTGAAAAAAAGCTTAAGTCACTCAATCTCACTAGTCTTTTCTTTGTAAAGAGATCACACAGGAGGTCTGCAGAGTACCAGGCGTCAAAGCCCGACCTCCCAAATTGCAGGCTAGTTCTAATTTCAATTAAAAGCCTTAACACACTCTTTCAGGTTATCTTTATGGCAAAATACTCTCAGTTGCCATCCAACTCATCAACTCTAAGACTGAGGGACAAACTCATCTAATTAACTGCTTCACCTGTATTAGGACAGTATTTCTTTAGGCTACATTCCTCAGCAAGCCTTTCCCCCCCCCCATTCTGTGCTTTAGGGCTTATATAAACTGACTCCATCTCGCTCCTGCACTAAGAATGAAGTTACTCTGCTGTTCTTTCATATCATATTAAGGACTAAGACCAAAAGGCAAGGTGTGTTTCACTCAAAGCACAGCAATCTCTCCTCCAGTGGAAGAGCCTGGACCCCCAAGTTTGCAGAGGAGCATGTTTGCAGGCTTGCTTTATCCGGGATCCTTCCCACAGTGTTCACATCAACTGATGCAGTCTGCTCTGCAGCTTCACGTTATGGATTCCATAATTACCCTTTAAATCCTGCTACTGGTGCCAGTTACTACCCATCTCCAGAGAGGTGCAAACGACTGTCAGTCTACAAAATTTGCTTTTCTAGTTGAAACGGCTGAGGGATTTTAGCTGAGAAACAGATGGGGCTGCATGGAAAGGAACAAAATTAAACCTAAAAGATAACTGTTTAACTGAAAGTGATACTTGCTATACTCCTCACATATCGGTCCAATTAACAATTGCTACGAATTAAGCCAGAAGTTGAAACACACTTGAAAATAAGATCTCCTAACAGAAGAGCCAGCCAAAGTTGCTCCACTGAAAATGGAGGGGCTTTTCTCTCAACAAAGGGAAATCAGGATCCCATTCAAACAATTTGTAATAATACAAAAGGAGTCTGCTTTTCAACTTCTCGGTAAACATTCTGAAGGCTGTTCTGCTTTTTGTTTGATGTGCTAATTGCCTGAAAGCCATAAGCAGCTTCCATTCGCTCTCGGCTGGATGGTTATTCAGCGGATAGCGGGGCTCACCTCCTGAACCTCGGGCTCGGAGGTAACCTGTTCCCAAGCTCGCACGCACTCGCACACAAAAGGCCTGAGCCAGACCGGCTCCACATCACCTCAGGTAAACTTCCAGCCTCCATCCCCGCCTGCAGCAGCACCGCAGCCACCCGGCAGCTAACGGGCGGCTTCCCACCGCCTCCCCGGAGCGGTAATAACTCTCTCGGTGGCATTAACCCTTTGTACCGCGGCTGATGGGGGGTAGTAACGCCGGCACCACCCCTCCCCGTAAATAAGCCCGGGCAGGAATTTGCGGGAAATGCTGCTGCTGCCACCCCCCGCCGCGGGCGAGGCTGCAGCGCGGCCGCCCGTGAAGGGGCCGAGCACCCCTCCCCAAAAAGGGGGTGTGAGGAGGAGGAGGTGCGCCTCCTCAAAGGAGGGAGGGGGCGATGCCCCCCAATACCGCCGGGGCAATCACCTACCCCCCTCCCCGTCCTCCAGGAGGGGGGCCCACTCAGGGCAGCCCCCCACACACCCCCTCCCCGGTGAAAGGGGGGGCGCGGCCCCTCCCCACGCGTGCCCCCCGCGCGGGGCGGNCCGCCTCGGCCGCCGCCTCCTCGGTCGCGGCCCCTCACGGCCCCGCCGCCGCCGCTCGCCTCATTGTGTGTCACTCACAGGCAGCAGCCCCGCCACCCCCCGGCGCCCGCCCCGCGGAACCGGAAACCGACACCACCAGAGAGGCACCCGCCCGCCGCCAATAGCTACGTCGCCTCACACCTGGAGGCGGGGCTTCCGCCCGGGCGCCGCCGGCATCCTCCACCTCTGTTTGATGGGCAGTCGCTTCACCCAATAGACGGCGGGCGAGCTGCCAAGGGGGCGGGGATAGAGGCGTGGCCTGAGTTGGGTCAAGCGGGGAGTGGGAAGGAGCGGAGCTTCGCTGCCTCGCCTCCACCCCCTTCCCCGCGGCGGGCGCGGCGCTGCGGCGTCTTCCTGCCCTGTGGCGTGGTCGGGCCCGGACCCGCGCTCCGTTCTCGGGCGCCTTTCCCGGTCCTGTCCCCACTTCCCCGGGACGGCGCAGCACGGCCACCACCCAGCACTGGGAGCAAGCGCTTGGGCCTTGTACGGCCCAGCCGTGCCGCCCCGCCCCGCCCCCGTTCTCTCCCTCGGCCCGCGCTTCCGCGCCGCTGGCGGCAGCGATTCTCACCCGTTTATTAATTTCGTACACAAATGAGCTGAGAACAAGGGAAACCACAGCTCCCAGTATAGCGGACACGGCAGTCCAGAATGGCTGGGCAGGGCTGAGCTTTGGCCGCGTCTCTGCCGGTCCTCGGCTCTCCTTGTTCTCCCTCAGCCTCCCTCCTTCCCTCTCCTTTCCCTCCATCCCTCC
>VZTU01016591.1:193386-211953 GCA_013400835.1 Zapornia atra | reverse complement strand
TCCCCCCCCCCTCATTCTCCCTCGTTCTCATTTCCCCTCGCTGTCCATTTTCCCTCGATGCCTGCCCCCTTCTCCCTCCTTATCCCTCGTTTCTCCTCAGTTCCTCCCATTTTTCTCCCATACTCCCTCATTTCCCCCCCATTCTTCTTCGTTCTCCCTTGTTTTCCGTCATATTATCTCAGTTTCAGGTTTCCCCCCTCAGCTTCCCTCATTTCCCCTTCATTTTCCTTCTGTTGCTCTCATTTCCCCCTCATTTTCAATTTTCCCCCTCAGTCTCCCTCATTTCTGCTTCACTGTCCCACGTTTTCCTTCTGTTCCTCTAATTTCCCCCTCATTCTCCCACATTTTCCTCCCATTTCCCCTCATACCTCCCTCATTCTCCCTCATTTTCCTCCTGTTTCCCCTCATTTCCTCACTCGGTCTCCCACATTTTCCCTGGTTCCTTCATTTTCTCCCGGTTTCTATTTCCCCCTCGCTCTCCCACATTTTCCTTCTGTTTCTCTCATTTCCCTCCTCATTTCCCCCCCTTATTCTCCCACATTTTCCCTGTTTCCCTCATTTCCCTCTCACTTTCCATTCCCCCACCCCATGGCTTCTCTCATTTTCCCTCTTTGTCCCTCACCTTCCCCTCATTCTCCCGCAGTTTCCCTCACGTCCCCGCGTTCCCTCCTTCACCCCAGCCTCCCCCGTCCCGCTTCTCCCCTCCGCCGGCCGCTGCTCTGCGGCCCAGGCCCCGCGCGCCGCCCGCCTTTCCCGCCCAGCGGCGCCTCACGGGCCGCGATGGAGTCGGCGGGGAGAAGAGGCTGGGGAAGCCGTTTTCCAGTCTGTAGCTGGGAGGCGGGGGGGTGGGTATCTACAATGCAAATACACCCCGGGATTCCTTCAGTGAAGGGGTGGTTATCAGCCCCGGGCTCAGCTGGGTGACGAGCCCGGAGGTCACTGTCCTGGCTGAGAAAGGAGCTGCTGGCTGAGGCAGGAGGCATCATTAAAAGCCGCCCGCCCTTGCAAACGCGGTTTTCTCAGCACCGCTGCTGACTCCGAGCGTGACATTTGCATCTGAAAAGTGGGGGGTTTTTTTGTTTACCTTTTCTTAAGGCTCTAAATGACAAGTTATTGCGCTCGATTTTGTGAGCGTTGAATTAACGCGGGGCTGTAAGCTACGGCAGCGATTTGTGACTGTTTCTGAGGATATTTTCTTTTAGACGCAAGGCAGAATTTTTTTTTTTTTCCCCCTTCGTGCGAGTTTTTCTTGTTTGAAATAGTTTGTTGATCTCTGTAAGACAGCAGGAAAAAAAAATGCCTGTCAGCCAATAACGCTGTGTGCGCTGCTGTATGTGATAGCCACAGGCGAGGATTAATGGGTTCCCAAATCCTTCTAAAGAGCCAGTTTACCTCATCAACCTGATAGAGGATATTAGGAAAGCAAAAATGCTTAGTCGCTTCAGTTAACAACAACAACAACAACAAAAAAGAGCCTGATTTGGATTCTTTTAGGTGCTCCGGTTTTCATTTTCCATGTTTCTGTCTGATGCGGTCCCAAGAGCCATCTCCTCGGACAGTCTCTTTTCTTCTCCCTTCAGACAGGGCCTCTTTCTTTGGGAGTTCTCATTGATATCTTTAATTGTGGACATTATTCCCACGCACGTGACTCTTAGGTCTAAATCTTTTTATTTTTTAAGTCCAGATCCTAGCTATTCACTCACAGCCCCATCACAGCCCATCGTGGTTACACGCTCCCAGGCCTTTCCTGGAAATGTCTCCGTCTTTCCCAAGTTTGACTCTCCTCTTGCTCTGTTGAATTTCCTCCTTGTGCAAGAAGAGCTGTTGCTCAGGCACCCAAGACCCTGAACTTTTCCCTTTGTCAGTTACTTCCTTTGAAACATCATTAGGATTTGCTTTATATTTTAATTCTTATCGATGGGCCTTTATTTTTGCCTCAGCTTCCACAGCACCTCAGGTGGACAGTCTGACCCAGCCATTAAACCTCATGGAAGTAGTTGGGGTGCCGCATTCAGAGTAAACCCATCATTATATTAACACCTGCTCCAAACCAGCACCTCAGGGCTCTGTGTTGGGACAAGTAGTGGATTAATTTAAAACGTCCTGGGGTAACTTTACATCCAACTAAGAAAATACTCGAGAGGAATTCCTATAACCAGCTTTTGCCCAAGTAGCACTTCCCAGTTCTGAACAGTTTCCAGCCCAATGACTGATCAAGCTTTCCCTGATTTTATTTTCAAGCTCCAAAAATAAACCAAACCCCACAACCTCCCCCCAACACAGCCAAGGGTAGGAAATTTGCCAGGCTCTATGGGAGCGTATTGGAACTTTCAGGTGCTGGGGAAGGTGGATCCAGGAGCCATTCCGGCTCCTCCAAACTTCTAATTTTACAGGGACATCTCAAGCTAACGAGCTGTCAGCTGAGCGCCTTCACACCCAAGGCAGCCGTGGGCTGAGCTCCTGTTTCTTTATATCTATTCCAGCAACTTCTGGGTTTTGCAATAAGCGTCTGCAAATCCAATTAGCGTCTTTCTTTGTGGCACTCTATGCTGGCAGAGATCTGCTGTGTTGCTGCCATCTACAGTAGGGCCAGTGCCAATGGATAAGAAACAGATCTTATTTGCATATTCAAATATGCAAATTAATCGCGACATCTCTCCCTAATTTTTGTTTGGGCTTTTTCTTTCCAGAGCCTTGCTTCAAAGACTTGCTTTAGTCTTGGACTGAAAGGTGTGTGTTTAATCTGGCTTGGCCCATGGTAAGGGACTATGCCAAGGCTGGTTCTGTCCCCCCAGGAGTTGGAGATGGTGGAAAATAAAGTGGAAAAAAGACTTTGCACTGTACTTGACCCTGCGTTGAACAGGTAAACCCAGGGACAGGAAAGGTTTCTGAGGTGTTTCCCTCAGCACAGGCTAATCTACACCCTTTCTCTTTCCTGCCTTACATACCACGTCTGCTTTACAGGCCAAACCTGGCTGGTCTTGGGGAGCGTGAGAGAAGGAAGCAACAACTGGGTGTTTGGGAAGAGTCAGTGTTTGGAGGGGAAAGTCACATCATGTATGTGCTGGGACAGTGCAGCCCTCACTCAGGCATCCACAGACACCTCCTGGAAAGGGACTGGTCAGCAGACACTGAACTGCCACAGAGCCCGATCCAGCTCTTCCAACGCTCTGTCTGGGGAGCAGGCAACAGCTCCCCAGAACTTTTGTGGTCAGTCTGTGCTTTGAGGGGACACCGGCCAGCCAACAAGCAAGGCTGTCTCCAGCACTTAAAGGGTCAGGCAGTGTAGAAAAAATATGATCTTGTGATAGTCCCACAGATTTATAGATTAAGACACAAATCTTGTGGAAGGACCCTGGGTGTGTCTAAGTCACTTCACCCCCTTCTCTTACCAGCTGCAAAATTATCATAGCAATCTTTGTCTACTTTCATGCAGCACATTCAATAAGCCAAATACTCTGTGATGTTTCCAAGATGAACACACCTGCCATCAAAACAAAGGACTGATATTTTAAGACAAAAAGGGGCAGGCATCTTTCTCCTGGTACTTACCAGAGCTTTGCCAATTGCAGTCCTTCCCCAGAAAACATCCTGACCCTGAAGTCAAGAGAGGATTTGGTTTCTCTGGCAGCACCGAGCAGAGCTGGGTGTTGCTTTGGTTTGTGTTTCATTGTCTGTGGCCTTTGCTGTCTTTAGTTCATGGCACAGGGTCACTTCAGGGCTTGTCTGTGTCGGCTTCCAGGGAGAAATCAGGGCAGGTAGTGACAGAGGGAGAAGCTGTGAGTGAGAGTGGGTTAGTTCTGCAGCGATGCTTGTCCTGGTGTACCAGTGCTCCTGGTTTGCTAATCAGCATTGGGATCCCTGCAGGGAAGCGTGTTCGTTCAAACCAGCTGTTAATCCCAGCAATATTTAATCTTCTAAAAAATGATTCTGCTTTGCCTGTTCTCTGCCTTCCCTCCTTCTCCAATTCCCACTCCGTGCTACAGTATTCACGGCACATATTTAACACCAGGGTAGTATAGCGAAGTCCAGATTGTTAATAGCCAAAAACTCTGATTGCCAAAAAGATAACTCCTAGCAACTACTAGCTGCATCTGGGAAAAATTACAGACAGCTTGGAAATTCTTTAGTTCCCTTATTAATGAAGGACTTAGGAGGAAAAAAAAACCCCAAACCACACTGTAATACAGTTTAGCTTAACTAAGTTCTTTTGTGCCTGAGGAAAATCTAAATTACAGCGTACTGTAGCTACTGAAAAATGCAAAAGGCTTTTAACGTACAATAACCCTCCAAACCAGAAGGAAGAGGGGAAAATTTTCTTAGTGAGCAGGAACACAATGAGAATTTATTTTATTCTTTCTGTGTGTTTAGTGCTGGTGAAAAGAGCGAGATGAATAGTCACAAATACGTCATGTCCCTTTGCAGATGCAACATGGGCAGCACAAGCGTCCTCAAACTGCCCCGCCAACGTGCTTCAATTCTGAATGAGAAGGACCAGCTTTCTGGGTGAGAAAGGGGTCTGTGTCTATTCAGTCCCTGACCCCTCTGCTCAAGGCTCTTAATGAAGGGGCCTCATTAACACCAAAGGTGAGGTTGGTATTATACTGTAGCTGCTGGTCCACCGCCAGCTGAATCGACACCTATCAATTCATTTTGCCTGGTTATTGAGCAGCCCTTGGATGACGGTACCTTTCTCTTGCGCTCTACAGAGAGAGGTCAGGTTTGGCCAAGTGATGTAACGGTCTGTGTCATGCCAAATTCACCAGCCTGCTGGACCTGCCACAAAGAGCATTTCACAGGCGGGAGCTGTGTGACCCTGAATGCCAGCTGCTGGCTGGAGAAGATGGGCCCAGGCACCTTATGTGCCCGTTGGAGCAAACACACGGTGCAATAGGAGGGGATGAAAATCACTGCTGAAGTGTCTGCTTTGCATGGGGCTTCTGTTGGTTGATGGCAAAGTCATGGAAGGGTGATTCATGCTCAAAAGAGAGGCCATCTTCCGACTGGTGACTGTCACCCAGAGGGAATAACCTTTAGGCCACTGAAAATGTACCAGATGGGGGAAGAAAAGGCTTGAAAAACGGGACATGGCAGGAGGAGTTCAGTAGGGGACTGATCAGCATCGAAAAGCCTGTTCTGATTTGTCTTCTGGATTGAAGAGTCTAAAAAGTGAGCGGGAATTTAGATCCCAGACAAATATACATCTATCTGAGATAGAACCTCTCCCAAGGCATTCCCAGTGTCTGGAGTTTCCATGAGCTCTAACATAGTCATCTGGTGGCCTCACACTCATGTGCCGTGTATCCGAGCTTCCTGAGCTCTGGCTCACATTGCGTGGTGCCTTTTCCTCTTGGGACTTGGTGTTTCTGCTATTCCCAACCCCAGTAAGTCAGCGTGGTGGTTTTCAGAGTGACTGGCCATTTCCAGCACCTCCATACTCAACCTAGAGATTTGATCCTCTCTGGTACAGAGCAGATTGTCAGACATCCCCAAGCTGGTGGAGCAATATTTCAGAGCCTGTAACATTCAAATCAGGAATTTCTGCATTTTTTTTTTTTTTTTTTATGGATACTGGGTCAGCTGTTCTCATGACAGATTCCAACACCACTAAGCTGTTTTGCTGGGGTGGTGGGAAATGAGCTTTCACCTGTCTCTCCATCAACTGGAGGCGGGGTTGCCACATATGTAAATGTATGCAAACCACCTCTAATCTAGCTCGCTCAGGTACGATAGCAGTTCAGATAATCCCCCACGCTGCAGTATGGGCTAGGCAAACTTGCCCGTGAGTCAGGAAATTTGGCTGGCCCTCCACCACGCTGAAATTTGTCCCACTGAAACTTCACCTTTATCGCTGATATCGCTCCCTGGGAGACAACAGCACATCTGATTGCAGCAAAGTCGTATCTTAGCAGCGTGGCATGTCTCAAAATACCTTGGAGCCTGATTTTATTGCATAAAGACCCAGTCAGGACAGTTTCAAGTTGGAATATAAAGTGACATATACATATAAAAAATACCATATAAAAAAATACCATTTCAACCAGCACGGGGAGAATCAAGAATTGTCTCTGTAGCTACACTGTGGAGGCAGAACTGTAACAAATCCTTTCCCTTTGTTACTCAGACATCAAAATAAGGCATGTAATACATGCTTATGAGTGAATCCATTACACACCCATTTTATATGCCATCAATATTTTCGATAGACAAAGGATACAATCGATTTGGATGCATTTAATGCAATTTGGAGAGGCATTATGTAAACATTGCAGATGTGGGCCGTTTCCTTCCCTTGCCTGGGCATTTTTATATGCTGTGAAATCTATTTTAAATGTATGCGTGAAATGTGTCATGAAACAGCTGATATATGTGGAAAACATATTACCCCACCGTATGGGCAGTGGGGAAGGTCGCTCAGGAACAGCTTGAAAACAGCAATCATTTGCATATGGAGATAGAGTTGTTTATATGATGCTGTTGGGGAGGAATAAGGGGTATGTCTCAGGTCCAGGGAGGTCACTGGGAGTGTCAGTACTGTTGGATTCGTGGTGAGTAAAGTTAGGAGAACAGAGACAAATAGCTGAAGTGCTTGGTGCCTGGAAATTTTCATCTGTTCCTCATAACAGAGCAATTCAGAGAGTTTTGGGGAAGGTAAGGTGCAGTGAGCAGGAGAGCAAAATCATGTTTTTAGTGACACTTTGCCCTCTGATATTTCAATTATTAAAATCATCCTCGTTCAAGGCACTTTTCTGCTATTGTACAGCAGATCCTGGTCTTCTTTTCAAGCATCTGCTTTGGACCAGACTGGCTCTCTGGGCTGGACAGAGTCAGTACCCACTGGGAATGGTACAAAGGGGGTTAGAACCTGTCCGTAATCTCTATGCACGTCCTTCTGTAAGGATGGTAAATGATTTTCAGTGTTACATGAATAAATCTTTGAGTCTGATAGGAAAGACATAAAGGTGTTGGAGTGAGTCCAGAGGAGGCCATGTAAATGATCAGAGGGCTGGAGCACCTTTCCTATGAAGACAGGCTCAGAGAGTTGAGCTTGTTCAGCCTGGAGAAGGCTCCAAGGAGACCTAATGATGGCCTACCAATGCTTAAAGGGGTCCTGCAGGAAAGTGGGAGGGGGACTGGTCACCAGGGAGTGCAGGGATGGGACAAGGGGCGATGGCTTCAAGTTGACAAGGGCAGGGTTAGGTTAGACATTAGGAAGAAATTCTTTACTCTGAGGGTGGTGAGGGGCTGGAACGGGCTGCCCAGAGAGGGTGTGGATGCCCCATCCCTGGCAGGGCTCAAGGCCAGGTTGGATGGGGCTTTGGGCAACCTGATCTAGTGAGGGTGTCCCTGCCCATGGCAGGGGGTTGGAACTAGATGATCTTTGAGGTCCCTTCCAACCCAAACCATTCCATGATTCTATGACTCATGCTGAATAAAAAAATTCAACTTGTTGCAGTTTTTGCTCCGTTTCACAGATTTGGGTTTGATTTCACTTGGCAGCGCTCTGGTAGATGTTAATACTTGGCAATATTAGAATAGTAAACAGCAAAATCTCACATAGAATAATTTTTGCATTTTCACATGATGGTTCTTCATTGATTAATTTTTAAATTGATCCCAGAGAGCACTTAGAGAAATATTGCAGTTTGCACTTGATTGGCATTACACCACACTGTTTCTGGCTCCAGCCCAGCAAAATATATTCTTAAGTGTAAGCAAGTGCCATTGATATAAATGGAATTATTCATATTCTTAAAATTAAACATATGCTTAAGCATTTTAGTGAACTGAGACAGATGGTCTCTTAAGGAAAGCCTATCTAAATCAATGCAGCATCAATTGTGGATTGTGAATTTTATAACCCAGTGCACAATTGGATGTTGCTTTTGGTGAATGCTTCAGCATTTGTGATATATCTTTGCCTTGTGTTAAATATTTGAGGCACTGAAATTAAATGTGCCACTTCAGGGAAACAACAGGATTTGGTTTGATGTTTAAACACTTTTTTGAACCAAACATGTGCTTTAAGTGAGCTCATGAATGGAGACCCAAGTGCCTGAGTGTTCATAGAAAGTGAATAAATAAAAAGCACAGAGCAGTCCTAATTGAAACCACGTTCTGAGCTGTGATGGGAAGGCACAGAAAAATTAATCCTTCCAGTTTAGGTATTTTGATAGCAGCCATTCCTAGGGGACTGAAGTGACTGGAACCACTTTGTCAGACAAATGGGAACTGCTTGTTTTTCTCCTGAAAACAGCAGCGAGCATGCCTGAAGAAGTGGAACCAAATCAGAGGGGTTCATAGAAACAGCTGAAGAGATCAGGGGGTCTGTGGGTTAAAAACCATTTTCTGCCAGTTGGTTTATTTGGCCACGTAACGAACGTGCTTCTCCTCACTGAGAAGAGACTTCTACCCACATCTCTGCTATGACCACTGGTCAAACCCAGCCCCAATCGTGTGTGCAGCCAGCCTGTGAGCTAACAGAGACAGACACGAGCAGGGCACCTCCAGACCCTGCCTGCTGCAGTAATCAGGACCTGAAACCTTTCCTCTCTCCAGAACAGCCATGGATACCTGGAAAGTCCCAGCATTTGTTTATGTCCCTTCAGCTAACTTTGTCTTCTATGAAAAGCAGATAGCAAGGATGTAGGTAAAACAGTGGGGGGGGAAGAAAATCAGCATCTTTCTGAGCAGCTGTGAGGTGGGTGTAACAGCATTGCCAACCCCTGAGTTGGAAATCCTGTGTCAAGCCTCAAAAGTGGCGTTTGGAGTTGGGAGGAGAAGACTTTTAGAGGTAATAAAAAATTCCTGGAGCTTGTCCTTTCCCTTCCTGGGTTTGGTAGCCCTTCACATTCATGTTTTCAAACTTTTGACTGCAGACCTAGGAAGCTTTTTAAAAACCAAAGCTGAATCAATGTCATTTTAACATGACTGCTAATAAGGGGTCTTCAAATTAATCATCAAGATTACCAGGCTGGCAATAAAATCCCACGACCCAACAGCATCCTTTCTCTTTGAGGCAGTTAACAAATAAAGCTCTTTTGCAAAAGGCAGGAGAGACACTCCAGTGAAGCAATTTCTTCTCCTGGCATTAAGAGCAGAGGCTGGGTTATTATTAATTACTCTTGCATTATTGATGCAGGTCTATGAATGTTCAATGTCCTTCACCGATAAATCACTCTGCCTGGAGAAGTTTCCAGCCTGTGAGCTGAATCCTGCAGTGTAAATCTGTGACAGCAGGAGGCAACTCTGTGCAGAGGGACAGGTAAGTGTTAATCCTTGATGCTGCAGGACTGATGTGTTATCAATGTTCTTATTTCATGTGTGTTGCAATCACACCAAACACACTCAACCAATGCTGCTCTTTCACAACCTCTTTAATCTGGCATCAGTTGAAAGCAGCAGCCTCTATCCTCTTCCTCATTCCTGCTCCTTCTCTTGCCTCTTTTCTTGTGGTTTAGCAGCCACATGGTGAACCAAATCAGGGGAATTATATGAGCTAGGCCTCATCTGGCAAAAATAAGGAAACATTTAATTTTGACCAGTCCTAGCTCTGATCCCTGAGTGTGGGGTGTGCAGCTCTGCATCCCTGTGGGTTACACCTGGAGAATCACAGAACCGTAGGGGCTGGAAGGGACCTGTAGAGATCATTGGGTCCAACCCCCTGCCAAAGCAGGGTCCCTAGGACAGGTCACACAGGTCAGTGTCCAGATGGGGCTGGAATATCTCCAGGGAAGGAGACTGCACACCCCCTGGGCAGCCTGTCCCAGGGCTCCCTCACCCTCACTGGGAAGAAGTTCTGCATATTGGTGGCACTCACACAGCCAAGGGTCCCACTGCCGATGGTGCCCTCAGAGCTCCCCATGGCCTGGAGAGTGGAGAAAGGGCCACTGTTGCCTTTTGAAGGTGCCCAGCTTTGCCAGTTCAGCGTGCTGGTCATCCCTACAGACCCCTTCCAGCTGGAGGTGAAAATGCCCTGACTCATCTCTTTGATACCAGGCTCGTTTTTAGGGGGTGTTTGTGAACACTGCGGTGTGGTGCAGGCTGCACCCTGCAAGCTGGAGCTCTGGCTGCCTGGCAGGAAGGACAGAGCATCCCCAGCAGCTCAGGGACATTCAGAGGTCAGACCCCAGCCTCAGATAACCCCGTGCAGCCCAGGGATGCCCAGACCACGGTCACAGCCTGGTGTCAGGGCTGCTTCACTCTCAGGCTGCAGCCTGGCTGGAGCAAGAGGCCCTGCCTCGGGTGCTGCAGTCCTTTTAAAGCTGCTTTGTGGGTTTCTTTTCTCTTTTTTTTTTTCCACACATAACCCCTCCCCAGGTTCCCAGGGCTGGGGATTCAGCTTCTGGCTTCATCCAGAAATCCCTGAGGGTTTCAGATCCCCACGAGGCCTCTCAATGTCTTGATCTGCTTGAATAGGCATTTTTAACGCGGCCCCGGCTGTCATCAGGGCCTGTTACAGTCACTCAACTGCAGCAACATTGTTCTCAAGGCAGCAGCTCCCGGGACACCTCCCTTATTACCATACTACAGGGGAGATTTTGCCGCTGGGTTTCTCCACAGAGCATCACACCAGCTCCTCAACTGAAGGCGGCCAATTAGCCCTCCATGCCCCATCCTCCATCCCTTCATGGCTTTCTCAACATCTCCATCCCGCGGGACTTTTGGCTCCTGTCCATCTCCGTCGGGTCCTCTCGGAGGGTGAAGGTGACCCCCTTTTTCCTGTGCCAGGCTCCCTGGCAACGCAGCCTTTCTTTGCTAGTGGCCTCCTCCACCCCCCGACGGGGAGAGGGGCTCTGAAAGCTCCGCTGCACTTTTGAACTTGCTGTCGGCGTGTTCAGTGGCTGCGCAGGGAGGGCAGCGCCGGCGGAGGGGCTGAGCCCAGCGGGGACCCGGTGCAATTGCCCAGAAGATATTAATAGGCTGTAGAAGAATGTGATGGGCTGGGGTAGGGGGAGGAGGAGGAAGAGAAAGGGGAAGGGGGGGGGGAGAGCAATGGGGAGGGTCAACGAAAAGGAGATGGGGTGATGGGGAGAGAGGCAAGAGCGATGGCGTGCAGGAGAGACAAAGGGGCAAACGGAGAGGAGATGAGCACCACAATGGGGAGACAAGGGTGTATGAAGGTTGGGGTTCCGAGCCCCACCTCATCCTGCTCCCGGTGCCGGTGTCTCGTTGGTGGCTGTGCTGGTGGAGGGGTGTCTGACCCCAGGGCTGGGGATGGAGGAGGCAGGGGAACATGGCCTGGGGTTCAGTCCTTCTGCAGGGCATCCCTTCCTGAGACGGGACAGTGCTCGGGGTTCGTGAGCAGCATTTGCCATCTAGTGGCTCCAGGGACCATTGCAGAGGGACCAGCGACCCACGGGGTTGGAGGGACACAGCTCGGGCTGCGCAGCATCTGCCTCAGGTCCAGCCCAGACAGCTGCTGGTTTTGCTTTCCTCTCAGGGTCCCCAAAACCCGTGGTCCCTGAAGTCTGCGAGAGACTGGCAGGTGATGGGTAAGAAAGGGGCTCAGTACAAGTCAGTGTCCATAGCTTTAATGCACAGCTCTCCTGAGCGAGACCACATATATCAATAAATAAAATTAATAATAATAATTAGAGCAGCCCCAACAAACCCAGCTGTCACCAGTTTGGCTTCTGTATTCGCCCCTGTGCCCCCTGTCAGCAAGGGGTGCCACTGCCTGACTAATGCAGAAGACACAGAAGAAACACCATCTCCCTCCCCTTCTCAGCAGAGATCTGCTGGAGGAGGAGATCTTTGGTTCCCTGGACACCAGTCTGTGCAGAGCCTTCCAAGGCACCCGTGGGCTTCCACCCTGCTTCATGCCCAGCATCACGAGGCCTCAGCTGCTCCCTGCCCCATCCACTAGCCACACTGCCCTTGTGCGAGGACCTTGCGCACAGCCGAGGTGTTCCCCATGCAGACACACACGTGTGCACCGCGCACCCTGCGCCCGAGGGATGCCTGAGGGCAACCGGCTCTAGCACTGCTTGTGGGGTTCCTCCAGGACAACATAAGGCACCACGACAGGCCAAGAGTCGCTGGGCCAATAGCTTAGCTTGGGCTTGAACGATGGCATCTCGTAGCTGACATCAAAGTAGATGACCAGCGGGCAGCAGTATAGGAGGGACATGGCTATCAGCACGTGCCTGGTGAGGAAGCAAAAAGAACATGTGTTGGACAGGGGTAACTCCATCTGCTCCTCCTGCACCTTGCAGTGATGTGCAGCTGGCATTGTCACCGCGAGGCTGGAGCCAAGGGGTACGGCAGAGGCAGGCAATGGTCCCAATCCTGCAGCGCACGAGGGCTGCACCGAGTGTGGGTCCTGTGAGCTGGGGCAGGGACAATTCCTTCTGCTGAGGGGATGGGGTGATACAGGGGACTTAAGCCCCAAACCACCCATTCCACCTTGTCTGGCCCAGCCCAGCAGCTCTGGGTGTCTGTCTCAGTCACCCCTGGGATTTGGGAGGATGCTCACAGCAGCATCAATAGCGACAGAAGAAAGGGGGAGAGGGTTGTGCAGAGATGGGGCTGCTCCCTCATCGAGTGTCACATCCTTACTGCCACCTCTCCTTAGCTGTGGCCCTTCAGTCCCTGCAATGTTTGGGCTGGGGTTCCTGCCTCTGCTCTGGAGCTCTTACCAGAAGCTGTGGAAGTAGGGGAAGTTGATCGCCTGCCAGAGCCCACAGAGCCACCTGTCACTTATCCAGCTGCTGATGGCCAGCACCCACCACATGACCATGACTGCAGCCATCCGGTGAACCCTTTTGTCATCACACCTGGAAGACACAGCGAGGGAGAGGGAGGTGAAGGAGAGGTTTAGAGAGGGCTGGTTCCTCTCTGGAAGTGCTAATGCAACAGAGTAAAGCCCAGCAAGTTCCTTCTGGGGAATACCCGTCTGACCACAAGAACTAGAGAAGTGTGGCTCTTTAGAGGGGGTTTCGACTCTCTGTGGGTGAGGATGATGCTAGGAGATGTCAGGGCACTTCTCTTTTTCTCCCCAGATCCTGGGGGTTTCCCCCAAGCCTACAGTGATCCCCAAACCCCCCTCAAAAGGGAAAGAGCTGCAGAGATGGCAGCTGGGCAGAGGAAAATGCCCTTGTGCCATGGATTGTCCCCATTCTGTGTGGCACCTTGTACCCCACTGTGCACAGTCCTTCCTGGGTCATCCCCCCACCATGCTGCTGAACCTACAGACAACCCCTCTCAGCCCCTTCCTTACTTCTTCAGCTCACGCCGTGTCAGGTACAGGAGGTGGAAGGCGATGCAGTTGAGCGCGTAGGCATTGAAGGCTGGTTTGATGAAGGACATCAAGGTACTGATCACGGTGGTGACACCACACAACCAGAAGAAATGCTTCCTAAAGGGAGTTGAGAATGAGTGGCAGAGCCCCCAAGGTTCGGAGGATGGATAAGGATAGGAGAGATGTCCTGCTCATTGACTGAGGGGGGAAAACCTTTCTCCAGCACCTCCAATCTGTTTGCACATGGCTGAGCTCAGCCCCTGCAGCTGTCCTGGCAGGAAGGCTGAGGTAACTCTACCTGTAATTTGCCCCCAATTCCACACACTCCCCTGCCCCAACAGAGTGGGGAACACAATCCCAAAGGTAATTTGTGCACTCTGATGGAGATGCCAGAGCACGGGGAGGTAAAGGCACAAGAAGGGCTGCCAGGAGGAGTCCAGCAGTGGCAGGCAGGGGCTTGAGCCGTGCAAACATGCAGATTTGGGCTGACTGAACAACAATGGGGCTCAGAAAGGCCTTTCACATGCAAATCCCTTCCCAAGCCCCTTACCCTCTCCCCCAACCATGTCTCTACGGTGAACTCTTGGTGACCTCCTCTTTGGCATGGGAAGAGCAGACTTGGGGCAGACCTTTGCAAGGCTTCTAACTGGGCTGGCTCAGAGGGTTCAGGTGGCAAACGTGCCAGGGTGGGACCAGGCTTTGAGCAAAGCTCTGCTGGGTTCCTGTTTCTGCTGATCCGTGCTCACCCAGTCTCCCCATCCTTTCTGCTGAGGTCCCCCAGCCCATCTGCAGACAACCTTTGAAATGTGGGGTGTAAACTTGGACCAGCTTATCCTGTGGGAAACCCCATCAGCCTCCGTGGATAGTCGGGGATGCTGTGACAGATTGACAGCATGGGTAATTGAATGTCAGTGCTTAGGAACAGTTAATTTCCTAATTAATTCTGAAATTCTCCCTGCAAATTTTCCTCCACAGCTTCCCAAGGACAAACAGCTCCAGTTGACAGGAGCTCAGCCCAGACCTTTCCCTGGGGGGGCGGAATTTCTTACTCCTCCCCTGTCAGCACATCCACCACTGGTCCCAAAACAAACTGCAGGGAGCTGGCTGGGGGCTGATCTGCAGGTCACCTGCATAAATGTCAACGTCCCATCCCTTCCCTCAGAGCCTGTGTCCCTCAGAGTCATACCTGGTCTTGATGCATTTGGGGAAGTAAACCTTTGGGTACCAAAAGGAATATGCCACGGCCAATGTCCAGAGGATGGACAGCTCATCCAGGAGTTGTCCCACATAGCTCAGGGTCATGTGGAAGTACATGGAGAAGATACCTGCAAGGAGGAAGGACAGATTGTGTCAGCATCCTCACACAAGCCCTGGGGAGTTCCTGGGGGCTATTCCTAAAGACACACCGTTCCCAAAGAGTAGGGCCTGGACCTTGGTGTTAATGGAGACTTGTGTGAGTCCACACAGCACCACGGGGATCTACTGGGCTGGAAGCTGTGCATCCCCAGCCAGCAGGAACCACTAGCTGCAGGGCTTCAAAACAGACGTGGCTGTTTGGTTTCCCACCCCAGTTTATCCCTCTGCTTTGGCCACTAAGAACCAGTCTCTAAAACCAAAGGCAAGGCGAATGAGCAGTCATGTACTCTGCCAGCCTGTCTGGTCTTCTCACAACCTCAGCACCCACCTACGCAGAGGAGCAGGCCCGAGATGAAATACAAGGGCAAGGCACGCTGCTGGCAGTACTGCCGGTTCAGGTAGAGCAGAACAGGAGAAAGGATAAAGAAGCTGACATTGCTGATCTGAAAAACAAGAGGCACATTTAGCTTATTGCATGATCTTGGGCAAGTCCCATCCCACCATGTGCCTCGGTATCTCCATGTGCAAAGAGGATACTGATCTCTACTGGAAAGCGCTGTGTGGAGGCAGGGATTATTCTTGGCCAGGGGGAGAGGGCAGAGGCGTTTCTCAGAAGGGAGGCTGGAACTGGAAGGACAGCTATTGTGGTGACAGCAGTGGCTGCAAACATCTGTGCTCTCCCTGCAGACACCTCCTGGGTCAGCAAGCCCAGGGTAAGCTGGCGTGCTCCTTTAGGGTGATGGTTTAGCTCCAGCTGCCCAGCGTCTTCAAACAAGCTGCCAATTGTCCCACTCACATCAACCCAGACCTGCCAAAATTTCTCTGGATGGCTTCTGCCCCTTTAGCCTGCAGCTGGGTGGGTGTGAGGAGCTGGGTGGGTGTGAGGAGCTTGGCTACCATGGCAAACCACAGCCAGGAAAACCATCCTGAACTGGGAATGGGTGTGGTGGAGAGCAGCAGGACAAGCAGGACGTTGGTAGATGGGAACAGAATTGAGGTGACAACCTGTAGTGTCATGTGTGAAGCCACCTGGCCTGGGGGGGGAAAGGTACTCTGGACACTAGTAATTACATGAAGTCATAAACCTCCTTTAAACATACCTAGCAAATGAATGCCATGGAATTATTCTGCCCTGATTTCTAACTGCCATATTGCTTCATTGACGGACCTTGATTTGTCTGGGGAGGAGGGGCTGGTGCTGGGGCTCAGCCTCTTGCTGCTGACTGGGCTGGGTGAAGGGTGGGGGTGCTTTGGGACACCACAGATGCTGGTGAGCAAAACATGGGAGCTGGGGAGGAGCAGTGAGTGCCCAAATCTTGGACCTGTCTGCTGGGTCAGGGTCCCTCAGCCCTGCAGCTCTGGGAGATGAGCGTGAACTAATCCTTTAGCCTCTGTGGGCTCTTCCCCTGGCTTTTCCACCCAAAAAGCTCAGTGAAGGGACATTGGGGGAAGCAGAGCCTCCCCTGGGAAAATCTTTCTTGCTTATGGGACTGTGGTGCTGCGTTGGACCTGCCAGAGAGCTCTTTGGGGCTTTGAAGAGCAGGGCAGAGCCATCTGCTAATAGCCATTTGACAACCCACCAGGGTGACTTTCATCCCTCCCTGTCTATCTTTTCCCTTTCATCTCCCAGCAAGGTGCTGACCCAGACCCCAGAGTCTGACCCCCAGCTGGGCTCCTGCCCCTCAGCAGCCCCACCAGGTAAACTGCAGAGTCAGCGCTTGGCTCGAGGTGGCTCATGGGATCCAACTTTGTTCTAACAGGGCTGCACATCACAGGGATGTTGTCACTTACATAGAATCCCAGACTGGGCTGGGTTGGGAGGAACCCCAAGGGTCACAGAGCTCCAACCCCCCTGCCACAGGCAGGGCCACCAACCTCCAGGCCTGGAGCTACACAAGGTTGCCCAGAGCCCCAGCCAACCTGGCCTGGAACACCCCCAGGGATGGAGGTACATGAGACACACCCTCCTGTATTCCAGGGGGAAACACACTTTACACTTAAGGTCTCTGTGCCCTTTAACACCTGGAGATTAAGCTTGAATTTCCCTAAGGCTCTCATGAAACAACCTGGTGCTCCCAGTAACAGCAATTCTCAGGCCAAGTGGGTTGGTTTTCTGGGGGAGCTTAGAGCCAACTCCAGGCCTGTTCCCATTCCAGCTCTGAAAGACAAGCACTGGTCCCACTCACACACTTGAGATCAAACTGTTTGGAAAGGATCAAGAAACCAAAGGGGTTGTTAAAGGAGCAAGTGTATTGCAAGCATTTCTTCTCCTGAGGCTTTTGGAAGACAAGCAGGGACAGCAAGAGGAGAGAAACACAGCAGTGTGCAAGTGCCAGCATGCACATGGGAGTGGGGAAATGCAGGACTTCCAGAGAGGTCTGAGTCCCAGCCTCAGTGGGCATTGCAACAGAGCCATTAATTACATGATAGCAATGTTATCACTTCATTAATTCAGCTGTGCAAGATCAGATATCGGATAAGGGAGGAATAAGCAGGGGAACCCTGCCAACTGGGTTGCACAGATGGAGTGATTCCTTTTCAGAGCAGCCAAACTCAGGGCTTAGGGGAGAGCTGCTGTCTTTGGGGGACACAAGGGACTTCATCAGTCATCAGACCCAAGCCCTGAACTGGGACATTCTGGGCAGGCAAGAAAGTGATGCACTGGTGATGCAGCAAGTTACTGGGCCTGTGCAGAGGGCTGGGGCTCATGTCTCAGCTCTGACATGCTCTGAGTGAGTGCTGCTCTGGGCAGAGCTTGGTAATTTGCACCTGCTGATGAACTTCAGGGATCTGGATGAAGTATCCAGGAGCTCTGGCAGTATCAGAGCTTCACAGGGTTTGGGTATCATTACCAGCATCCCCAGATCAGTCATTTCAGGAAAGAACTGAGGTTAGAAAGACAAGTCCCTAGCTGGTGACCCTCATGCAGCACAATACTGTTATCCCATGAACAGCCAGAAGACAATACATTTCTGGGTCACTGAGTCACAATAAATAATTAGGGCTTTGTTGCTGAACAGCACCCAGTCACGAGCCACCACGTATTATTAGGTACTTCCAGACACTGTTTACATTCTTTGCTCATACCCTCAGTGCTTATTTCTAATAAAAAGCATCCAATCCAAGCACGTCTGAGAGACAGAGGCTGGCACAGAGGAATTCTCAGCAGCACATTGCTGCTGCTGGCACAGAACCACCCTGCTTTGAGCCCTGGGCACTGTTGGGAAGGTGTTGAAAAGGATGCTCCATTAGCAAGCCCTGCTGATTTAGTGATACTGGAGTCTTGGGTAGGAGCTGGCTGGATTCCCAGCTCGTCTAAAACTCTGGCAAACTGAAGTTAATATTGATATAATTAGCTCAGGGCAATCCTGAGAGATAAGGCCTATAAGCAGCAGTCTGAATATGGGGAAGAGGAGAAAAGAGACACATCCAGGCTGTTAGGATCCGATCGGAGATGTTAGGATCCCACAGAGCTGGGATCCCCAGCCAGCAAGGATAGGTAGGGATCTCCAGCTGGTCTGATTTCCAACCTGGCCTTGAACACCTCCAGGGATGGGGCACCCACCCCCTCTCTGGGCAGCCTGTTCCAGCAGGTAAAGTGTCAGAGGTGGCTGTGGCTAGCAGGAACTTCAGTCCAGACCTGGGGCCTGGGTAAGATTTTTCAGGAATAGCTAATTTAGAAATCTGTGCAACAACAAAGCAACCTGGGAGATAAGAGTTCATGGGAATTAGAGAGCTTTGGGTCCTAAGAAAGACAGTTATGGATCTGGCCATACCAACTGGTGTCTAGCAGTGTGCTGTGGAGAAGTCAGACATCTAAGTGCTTTTGGAGATCTCCTGAGATACTTCTTGGTGTCTTAAGGGTGCTGAGGTGCTTTGACAGCTAAGATGTAATCAGCATCCTTGTGAAAATGGGGGGGGGGGGTGTCTCAACTTCAAAGACACCTTTGAAAAACACCTAGTCTATG
>VZTU01016591.1:182502-193344 GCA_013400835.1 Zapornia atra | reverse complement strand
CTTGGTGTTGAAAATGGGGGGGGGGGGATGTCTCAACTTCAAAGACACCTTTGAAAAACACCTAGTCTATGTACTAAACCAGGAAGTTAAGCAAAGTTATCTCCCAGAACGATGAATTCTGATTAAAAACATAACTTTCAGACTTCCTGCTCTTTGTGGAAATCAGCCCCTCTCTGGTGTTGGCAGTGACACTTCAAAACGTGGAGCCATTTGCCATCTCCAGCTACATTTGAAATGCTGATGTTGAGTAGAAGTGATTTCTTCCCCTCCTTGCTCCTTCTGCCTTGCTCTGCAGCTCTGAGCTCATCCCACACGGATGCTGTGCCGGTGAACAGGCAACAGCCCATCGCTGGGTGCCAGAGGGAAGCAGGATTTAGTCTGGACTGGCAGATCTTTATTTGTGAAGTGCCTCACAGAGAAGGGACTATATGCAGCCTGAGCATCCCTCTGCTGGGACCCTGGCTGGGCAGTTACAGCCAGGGAGCTGCGGGACTCAGGGGAGAGAATTGTTATTATAGGTAATCTATTAAAAGCAGGAAATGCCATTAAAAAAAAAGAGGAAGAGCCATTTCCACGAGAACAAGAACTTCTGGCATTAGCCAGTAATTGCTAAAAGTTGTAAACAAAGCCCTTGAAGGTTGTAAATCCACATGCCTTACACCCCTGCTAGCCTGTAATTGTGCTGAGACAGACGGACACGCTCGCAGAGACGGGTTATCTACCCAGCGCTCTGCAGACACATAGGGATGCTGCTAGCCCAGCTCCAGCTGGGAGGGACTGGCACTGGATGGAGCCTGAATTAGAAAGGATCACAGGAGGTGAAACTGGCTCATGCATCAGCTTTCCTCTCTCCTGAGTTCTGGATTCCCAACCTGCCTGACACGCTCCATGCAAGTGCCGCCTCTCGTTTTGCCA
This sequence comes from Zapornia atra, assembly GCA_013400835.1. Classification (NCBI taxonomy): domain Eukaryota; kingdom Metazoa; phylum Chordata; class Aves; order Gruiformes; family Rallidae; genus Zapornia; species Zapornia atra. The sequence continues at coordinate 192,429 of VZTU01016591.1, read as the reverse complement.
CTCTGGGAATAGATGAGCCCTGTGTGGGACTTGCCCCACTTGGCAGGAGAGCTGCAGGACTGGTATAACAGGATCTCACAAATCTGGGCTAAGGAGCACCCCTGGAGTTTTCAACACTGGGAACTCAGCCCCACAGGTGCCACAAGTACCCCTGACCCTGGGTACCACAAGTACCTCTGACCCCATCTCATTTTATCACCAACTGGCTGCGGGAAGCAGTAAAAATCCCACTATTCACCTCAAAACATTCCCCATACCAGCACCCTCCAACACCAGGAAGTTCAAAGGAGGGGAGTGAGAGGAAAGGAAAGAAGGTTGCCCCATCTCATCTCCCAAAAAAGCAGCCCCTGGGTGCCCAGAGCTGCCTGCCATCGTGCCCCAGCCTGCCCTTGGGCTGTGCCCACACTCACGGTGTTGTAGTACTCAGCAATGACAGGCGAGCGCACAAAGTTGTTTTCACACCAGTCGACTTCAGCGCTCTGGTAGGAGAATATGCTGGGCATCGTCAGGCCACCTTGGCAAAAGAGAGAGGAGAGGGTTAGTTTTGCACGTGGGGAAGCAGAGAAGCACTCACCTGCCTCTTGCACACCCACACTCGTGCGTTGCACCAGCCTGCTGAAGCACAGCATCCTTACCCTCCTATGAAAGACTCGTCCTCTCCCCAGCAAGCATCATATTCCAGAGTATTCCCTCCACGATGCAGGGGGGACAAATCACCCCTGGGAAATGGTCTTGAACTGTGAGCCTGGGAAGAGTTGCTGCAGCCCCATCCATGGCTTTAACATCTCTCATCAGGGATCCTTACAGCCACACGGTGCTTCCCCATTTCAGCCCTGTCCTTGCCACCCTGTCTTCTCCCTTCACTTTCTTTATGACTCAGAGTGTGTCCAGAGGACTTCCCTCTGCTCTGTGGGCTGTGAGCTACCTTTTGGGAGTGGACGACTCCACGGGGTTTATTGCTCATTGGCTCTGTTCTCCTGAGTCGTTTCTCAGCATCTTCCTGAGGGCTGGAGCTCACCTTGTGCAAGCTCAGCCCTGGAGCACCAGCACCGACACTGGGTATTACCATTACAGGAGTCCTGGGGGCGTGGAGCAAAGGCACTGGGGAGGTGTCTAGGCAGTGGCAGTGATTTCACTTTGAACACACTCCCACTCAAGTTCCATCCTGGTTTCCCAGTGAGAGGCACCAGAGCTTCACTCCTCGAGTGGGCTCCTCGCTGCCAGGTCCCCAGCCTGGCCTTGGAAGTGGTGGGAGCTGCACTTACAAGTGGGATTCTAAAAATAAACCCCATCACTTTTTGCCTCCCCCCAGCAAACCTGCCCTGGTGCAGATCTCTCCCTCGCTCATCTCTGTGTCTCTGTCTCTCTCCAGGGGCTGCAGGTGGGGTCTGGGCCTTTTCCATGGGCTGTGGGGGAACCCCTGCTCCACCATGGGTTTCTCCAGGGGCATCTTTCTCTCTGGCACCTGAGGTGCCTCATCCCTCCCCCCTTCCCTGGCCTTGGTGCCTGCACAGCTCCTCACATCTCACTCCCTTCTCTGGGGGCAAAATGCAGCTGCCTGTGGGGCTTTTTCCCTCCTAACTGTGATTCCCAGAGGCGCTGTGACCATCACTGATGGGCTCAGCCTTGGTCAGCAGCAACTCCAGCCTTGAGCTGACTGGTGTTTGCTTTGTGGGGCTGCAGACAGCTTCTGGCTGCTCTTTGCAGCAGCCACCCCTGCACCCCCCCTCTCCACCAGAACCCAGCCACGCAGAACTGCCAACACTGAGGCACTGCAAGGGAGGGGTGAAAACCAGAGCTTGCTTTTCTTTGAGAATCCTTTCAGCTGTCTAGGCAGGGAGGTTTATCTTAAAGCCACTCATCACTTGATCACCTTCTTGAGGAGAAACAGTCAAGTCCCTGTTTACAGGCTGCCTGTAGGTGTGCAGTGGTGTGAAGCTACCACAGCTTCCTCTGCTTCCCTTCCCAAGAAGTTCAAAGGGAGAGAGCACAGGAGTGGGATGCTAACACAGACAAACTCCTCTGTAGCCTCCTGCTCCAACCAGACAAACCGACTTGGGGAGAAAACTCCACTGCTCCTTTACAACTGCAGGTTAACAGTGCCCTTCCTTCTAATCAGGGCTCGTGGGTTCCCCAGAGCAGGTGAGAAGAATACACAGCTACAGAAGAAGAGTAAAAGAGATGGCAGGCAGGTTGGTTTGAGGCCTGACTCCTCACCATCCTGGCTCTCCATGTGCTCACTCACACCACAGCGATTCCCTCCTGACCCCTGCTGCTCTGCATTGAAGGCTTTTGCAGCGACGCAAATGATCACACAGGGTAAAAGAAACCCCAAAAGAGTCAGCCCCAAGCTGTTAAATCATAGAATCATAGAATCATGGGGTTGGAAGGGACGTCCAGAGCCCATGGGGTCCAACCCCCTGCCAAAGCAGGGTCCCTAGGGCAGGGCACACAGGTCGGTGTCCAGACGGGGCTGGAATCTCTCCAGAGAAGGAGACTCCACATCCCCTGGGCAGCCTGGCCCAGGGCTCCCTCACCCTCACTGGGGAAAAGTTCTTCCCCATGTTGGTGTGGAACTCCCTGTGCTCCAACTTGCAGCCATTGCCCCTTGTCCTGTCCCCACCGACACTGAGAAGAGGCTGCCCATTTCCCCTGCATCCCATCCTTAAGCTATTTATAGACATTAATAAGGTCCCCCCTGAGTCTTCTTTTCTCCTGGCTGAACAGACCCATCTCCAAGCTGAACAGGCCTCAGTCAAGAGATGGTGAAGGGACGGAGGAGACATGAGACACAAGAAGAAGAAGAAGGCATCAGTAAAATCAAAGCGGTGGCCTGAGTGCCCAGCAGTCTGGTGGCTCTGCTGCCTTACCTGTGCTCCCTTGAGAGGGACCAGCTCTACTTCCAGGTGCTGAGGCGAAGCGTCAGGAGCTCCAAGGTTTCCAGGAAAGCTGGAGCAGCAACCTGCCCAGCCGCTCTAGCTCCAGAGGAGTGCCCACGGTGTGAGCTCACCAGGAGCAGCCGCCAGGAAATACCCTGGCTGGGTCTCTAGGGAAAGCCTTGGGATGAGGCAGGAGCCATGCAAACCCTCCAGGCAAACCTTCAGGTCCCCCAAAGGAAACATATTGGCTGGAGGGTTTATATCCCTGCACCCAAAGGGGGCAGGGGCAGGGAGGGAGGGCAGGGACGCGTGAGCTGGGAAGGTTGGAAGAGTGGGTAGAAATGCAGCCTGAAATCATCCCCGTGCCCCTAGGCAGGTTACCTGCGCAGGCGCGCACACCCCAGTCCTAGCCCAGGTTTTCCCAGGGGAGGGACTGATCCACACAGCCTCCCTTGCAGAGCTGGTTACAAAATACTAATACAAGAGTTTGCACCACAGAGCACACAGCAAGATGCTGCTGACTGGTTTTCAGGGCTTAAAATCAAGCTGCTCCTCAACTTCTCTCCAACTTCTGCATTAATATAAAAGATAATGTTATTATCCAGTCACTCTCCTAGGTAGTTTACTTTCCCCCAAATCAACTTCTTTCTTTTTCTTCAATGTAGAGTTGGAAAAAGAAAAGAAAGATGGTGCTTTCTTAAACATATGGGGCCCTGGGCAACCTTGTGTAGCTCCAGGCCTGGAGGTTGGTGGCCCTGCCCGTGGCAGGGGGGTTGGAGCTCTGTGATCTATGAAGTCTGTGGAAGTCTGTGATTCTATAAAAGCTTCTTCTTTGGTCAGTTCTTCCTGCTGGAGCAGGGGAGACACCATGTTCAGCATCACAGGGCAAGGTCAGACCAATATCCAAGGTGTCCATGTCCCTGAAGAGTAAGGATCACACAGCAGCCTTTGCTGTGCCCCTTTAGATTTGCCCTGGGTACTGGCTCTTTGGGATGCTTAGCCATTTACTTCGATACTTCCCTAAACTGGAGCATCCCTGGGAGACCTGAGCTGTGCACCACCTCCTAAAGATGTCAGGGCTGACAAAAGCCTCCCAAATCCCCATGCATTTTGAAATGAGAGGGTAATTAGCCACCAGAGCAGCTTCTGTTACAACATGGTGGAGCCTCCGTTACGTGCGATGCAGTCAAGGCTGGGTGTCTTTCGAGGACAGATGGTGCAGCTTGAAGCTGAAGATCAGAGGCAACCCCCAGCCAGCTGCTCACACCCCCTGGATGGCTGCACTGTGGTGTCCATGTTGAGGAAGTCAGGGCTGAGTTTGCTTCTTGAGCAGGCTGTGTGAATAGGAGATGGAGTTGGCATGCTGGAAAAAGGTACCTGGTTCCCCAGGGGATCTCAGGGAGAAGCAAGTGGTGACTTGCCCATCCTGCTGAGAAGGGAGGCAGGTGAGGAGTGGTGTCAGCCAAGGGAAGGTGGCAGAGGTGGATTTGAAAATAAGATGAATGGCTGCCCAGGCACGTGATGCAATCACATATGTGAAATGTCTCTATGTATGAATAGCTTGGAAAAGCACGAGTTTTCCCATCCCAAAACCTCTGGCATCCTTGACATGAGCAAAACACCTGAGCATCACTGGTACATCCTGTGCCACGCAGCGAGTAACTGGGGAGGATGTCAGGTATCCACATCTTCCCTGATTCATCAATAAGTAGTGTTTGGGTCGCAAAGAGAGAGGCTGATTTCCTGGTGAGTCCTCCTTCCCAGCTCCTCCTAATGGCTACATCCTCCTGCCTGTGGGCAGAAGGGCTGGGGATGCGGAGGATGCTGACGTGGGGGTGGGCTGGGGAGATGGGGGGGGCAAAGGGTGCTGAAGGGCTGAAGATTTCCTAGTGTTACAGAGAGAGCTTCCCCTAATCCTTCCTTTCACTGAGACTTCTTTCTCTCAAAGCTTCACCCACAGTCCTCACCTCCTCACTAAGACTTGCTGCCTCCCCTCCACTGTTCTTCTAACATGGGGCACCTCAGTTTGGCCAGCTGTGTCCCTTCTGCACCAGGATCTCTGCGATATGGCACCTGCTTTCATCTGAAGCCTCATCCTGTCGTCCCTTAGTGAGCAGCAGAGCCCAAAGGTGTCACACTGAGACAGCTGAGAGTGGGAGGTGGGAGGGCTGAGGGGCTTTCACAGGACCCCAGCCCGCAGCATCAGTGTCCAACCACGAGCATTTGGTACATGAGGGAGCTGCTGGTCCCACCAAAGCAGGGAAGTGGGGACACCAGTGGGCAAATTTTGGACACTCCAGTGGCTTAACGTGATGCTGGTCCTACCCTCCCTTGTCCTGTGGCACCTCAAGACAGTGGCTCCCACCTGAACCACTACTCCTGGGGGATTTTTGTCCCAAAGCCAACATTTGGAGAAGCTGTGGCTCAAGGGCACCTGGCTTCATTTATTGCCTCTCCCAGAGCGGGGCCACGACCATCAGCAGAGGGGCTGGAGCAAACTGGGGTGGCGGGGGGGGGCAGGAGAGGGGAGCGCTGGCATCCCCCAGCCCCGCTGCTGTTTGCTCAGCAGGCTGAGTCAGAGCCCTGGGGTGGAAAGAGAGAAATCATTGAGCTCCATTCTCACAGCCAGGCAGCAGGAGAGCTGGGAAGGGACGTGGACACTCTGGATCACCCTCTGCATCACTCTGCCTGTTAAAGCCCTGAAACAGCCCAGACAGGCTCCATCCCACTGCCCAGCTCCATTGATTTTACTACATGACTTTAGCTCCAGGGCTGCATTTTCCTGTTTCCAGGTATAAAAACACAGACAGGTGACCCAGGAGCCTTGGCAATGCCAAACAGATAAGCCCCAGTCATCTGTGGTTCTGCAGAGTGGGAATCACATCCTCTGCTTGGGTTTGGAAGCTGGTTAGCAAATCATGGTCTGGAAGAAATCACAACAGCAGCAGGAGACGTGTTAAACCTGGATGTGCTGGATAAAAGCCTTTCTCTCCGTTGCTGCATACTGGGAGCAATGTACCTGTTCTTATTCACATCTCCAGAGCTGTAAATACCTGTGTGTCTTCACCAGGTAGGGCAGGGGCTCCAGGCAACCAAAAAGCATCAGTAGCAATGGCAAAGACTGATTGCACCCCACGTGAGGTGTGGTTTAAAGTCTTGAAGGGGCTGAAACACCTGCTCTTTACATCACAGCCCTGGGACTTGTGCAAGTCAGCTTCTAGAGGAGCAGAGCACAAGCCTTGTCAGGCCCTGGAGGGTTTGTCTCAGGGTCCAAGAGAAATTCTCCACCAATCCATCATCATTGAGCAATCACCCAGGCACTCTTATTATCTTCACTGCAGGCAGGATGCCATACCAGTTAACCCAATATTCTTTACCAATCTGACCACCCCGTGCTTGTTTTGAAACACTGACAGGTCTGAAACAAATGGCTTAATTGCTAATCATACCAGCAATAACAGTGATAATTAAAGGAAGTTCTCTTGGTGCTGTCATCTGTCACATGCACCTCTCTGTGCAGTTGTGTTTAGGCTGCAGAGACTTTGGCTTGTGCAACTCAGCAGGAGCTGCTGGGTGAGGGGAGGGGGCTTTGCTCCTTCTCCCCTCCTTGTAGAGGAGAGGATAAGGGATCTAAATTGGGAGAGAGAATCACCACCTTGTCCTTGTTCTCACAACTGGGGCTCCCCCACGGAGGTGCAGACCACCGACACGGTGGAGGCCTCTGCAAGACCCAGAAGGTTTCAGATGTAGGTGTCTACAGAGTGAGGGGCACCTCTGAGGCACCAACCCCCCCAGTCTTTCACCCATTCCACCCTTGCAGCCTTGCAGGAATGGTTCCTCTGAAGAGATGTGAAAGTGCTACAGAGAAGAAGGGAAAGTTCCTTCTCTCTTGGGCTGAGCCCTGCAGCTTTATCTCCTGGCTGGCAGTGGTTGGCACTGCTTCCAAGCCAGGTAGGTGCCTTTATCTAATGGTGCAATCCTTTCTCAGCATGGTGCAAAGCTCTGGCAGGGAGCAGAGATGGTTTGTGCAAGGTCTTAGCAGCAGCATCCACAATAAGCCCTGGGAACCAGAGGCTGCTTCACCCAGGGCTGTCTCCCACTGCTTGAGGGGGAGATACCCCACACTCCCCCCCAATCCCAACCCAGGTTCCTCTTTACTCTGCTGTCTCTGGTTTGGGGAGGGAGAAGCTTCTTGGTGAGGGATGGGGTAAAGCCTGGGGAGGGAGAAGCTTCTTGGTGAGGGATGGGGTAAAGCCTGGGGAGGGAGAAGCTTTGAGGTGAGGGATGGGGTAAAGCCTGGGGAGGGAGAAGCTTTGAGGTGAGGGATGGGGTAAAGCCTGGGGAATGAGAAGCTTTGAGGTGAGGGATGGGGTAAAGCCTGGGGAGGGAGAAGCTTCTTGGTGAGGGATGGGGTAAAGCCTGGGGAGGGAGAAGCTTTGAGGTGAGGGATGGGGTAAAGCCTGGGGAGGGAGAAGCTTCTTGGTGAGGGATGGGGTAAAGCCTGGGGAGGGAGAAGCTTCTTGGTGAGGGATGGGGTAAAGCCTGGGGAGGGAGAAGCTTCTTGGTGAGGGATGGGGTAAAGCCTGGGGAGGGAGAAGCTTCTTGGTGAGGGATGGGGTAAAGCCTGGGGAGGGAGAAGCTTTGAGGTGAGGGATGGGGTAAAGCCTGGGGAGGGAGAAGCTTTGAGGTGAGGGATGGGGTAAAGCCTGGGGAATTAATGCCTTCATTGAAACTCTAAGTGCTTAAGAAAGCAGGATGCAGGTCTGGCCCTGACCCTGACCCTGAGTCTGTTGGAAGCAACATAAGGAAATAATCCTGCCCCATCTTCTGGTGGTCAGAGACTTAATACCTTCCCTAGCTGGACGTCCTGGATCATCATGTTTAACAGGTCAGAACAGAACCCATCCTGCACACGTTCCTCTCAAGCTTTGAAAGGTTATTTCCTACCCTGTGGCAATGGGTGGCCAGTTTAATTGTGTGCTGGGTAAAGAAGTAACTTCTTCTGCCTGTTTGCTGCCTGATGGGTGCGTTGGGTGGGTCCCTTCTGGAGTGGGACATCCCACATTAGTTAATCCCTATCCCTGCCCTCCAGGACCCTTCGCTGCATCCCCCCCTCATCCCACCCCAGTTGTTCCCAGTCCACATCCCTGTGCCTCAATAATGAAGCCAACCAGTCCTGCGACTTCCTCTGTGGGCAGCTCAGAGGTCAAGCTGAAAGGGCTCAAAATTACTCCGGGCTGGTGCAATTCCCTCAACTTCCTGCTTGCATCAGGGCTGAGTTTGGTTCCAAAAAACAGCTCTGAGGTGTCAAATCAGCCCCTCTGGATGGATCTGGCCACCCCATCCCATCTCTGAAGGCATGTGGGGCATGCAAGGGAGCAAGGCTGTGCTGTTGCTCAGCTGTGTGAGGTTGGTGCACGTGCAAGAAGGGAGTGGGGCTCTCTGGTGCTGTGGTGTTGGTGTGGGGCTGTTTCCCAAGCTTGGCTGCACCCCAAGCAGCACCCACCTGCTCAGGGTTTCTGCTCACACCCTTTGCAAGGAGGGCCAGAAGGTTGCACAAGGACCAGTGATGGAGGAGGAGGAGGAGGCTGCTCTGGGAACTCAGCCTCCAGGCTAGGTCCTTGCATATCTCCCCAGTGCAGCTGCATCCTGGAGACTAGGGAACTGGGATGGGAACTGGGAGATGGAGCCATCCCACCTGCAGTGTGCCTCTCCCTGTGGCACCCTGAAGGAACCTGACTGCCCATCTCTTTCTGGAGGTGCCTTCTTCTCCCCACTGCCATCTGGGAACCCCCAGACAGCAGGTCCTGTTTCAGGCATTTCTGATAGATACTTGGAGGGGGGCTGGTGCCATCCAGACCCTTGGGGTGCCTCTGTCTTGTCCCAAAACACAGAAAGCTGCCTGGCCATCCTGTGTCCCATGGAGAAGGGCTGCAGAGCCCAGGCTGGAGGCACTGGCTGTACCCTACCTCAGCACCACTTCGCACGGCTGCACCTCGGGGACTCCAGCCACGCTCAGCCTCTCCTTCTGCAGAGGTGTTTGCTTCTCTTCCCACTTCCCACCTCCCTCCCCGGGTCCTCCCCAGCACCCTTCAGGGCCGGGCTGCAGCCTCCCTCGCCCGGCTCAGCTCAGGGCCGGGGGGATGCTTCCCTCTGCCGGCATCCCCGCAGCTCTGCAGCGGGGGGACCCCTGTGGGAAGCGGAGGGGCAGGAGCTCCCCGGGGGCCCCAGCACGTCGGGCTCTGAGAGTTTCACATCCCTGATTTCCACCAGCGGAAAGAAACAAGCAGAAATGATGTGGATTTCTGCTAAAGGCTACCGAGGACTGTGCTGGCTTTATTTGCCTCCTCCTTGGTGGGGTGTTGGGGTGCACGTGGGAGCTGGTTTTGAGGTCTCCCAGTTGGATGAAGGCATCGTCGTTGGCTTGTTCATCTCCAGTGGAATTGCCTGAGCCCATCTCCCAGCTACAGGGGATCACTGGGTATCCCCAGATCCCCCCAGAAATCTCTGGAGCAAGTGGCCTTGGTGGAACAGCTCAGCCACACTGGGACCAGTTCACTGGCGCTTGGGCAGACCCTTCCTTGTCCCCATCACTGCCCTGTGGCTGAATCCCAGTAAATCCCAGCATGACCAGCTGCTAGGGATCTACAGCCACAGGGGCAGCTCAGGGAGTCTTGTCCCTGTTTTGAGGATGGGTGGGAAGGTGTAAATGGCCCTCAGGAACTCACTCTCAAGGGGGCACCGGGTGAGGAACGAAGCAGTTAAAGCAGCACAGATACCAATATCGTGTTGTATAACAGACAGATAACACGTTATGCCGAGCAGCTGTGCTCCAGCTTGTGTGGGAAGCTCCAGCCCTGACTTCCCAGCCGTGTCAGCCTGTCCAGCCTTGCTGTCTGTCGCTGGCGCAGTAAATGCCCAGCTTCCCCTTAATCTGCCCCAGCGCAGAGAAAATCCCCATCAGTTGGAATGCATCTACCAGCCATCAAATCCCAGGAGCAGCTTTCAAATCAATTCGGTTTAACCGGAGCAGGGGCTGGGGGGGGTG
>VZTU01016591.1:151536-162599 GCA_013400835.1 Zapornia atra | reverse complement strand
AGAGCATCCCGGGGGCCTGAGAGAATCCTGGGGGCTTTCAGAGCATCCTGGGGACCTCTGAGCATCCCAGGGGCTTCCAGAGCATCCCTGGGGCCTGGGAGCATCCTGGGAGCTTCCAGAGCATCCTGGGGACCTCTGAGCATCCCAGGGGCTTCCAGAGCATCCCGGGGGCCTGGGAGCATCCCGAGGGCTTTCAGAGCATCCCGGGGTCCTTGGAGCATCCCAGGAGCCTTCAGATCATCCTGGAGCCCTTGGAGTATCCTGTGGTCCTCAGACCACCCTGAGCCCCTTGGGAAGCCCTGGATCTCTTAGAGCATCCCCAGGCACCCCACACCTTTTAGAGCTCTCCAAAGCTCACAGAGCACTCTGGATCCCTGAGAGCATCCCAGGGCCCCCTGGACACCCCAAATTCCTTGGAGCACCCTGGACTCCTGGGACCATCCCAAAGCCCATCAGATCACGCATGGTGCAGCGGAGGATGGTTGTGAGACCCCTGCTGCCCTGCAAAGCAGGGGCATGAGAGAGGGCAACAGCCTCCTGACCAGGGTCAGAAAACAGTACTAGAGCCCCAGGGGCTTTGGCTCAGCTTTTCCTGGGGGACACACTGAGGAACAGTGCCCTGGTCCTGCTGCACCCCGCTGCCTGCTTCACCTCACCACTGCCCTGACAGCTCCCAGCCAGGCCAAGCGCTCCGGAGCCGTGCCAGGCTGTGTGAACATCCGAGCTGAGTTCCTGGGGGTGTTTGGTGTCTGGATTGGGCACCATCTGAAGGGTTCGACGTGGTAGAAAGGGGGCTGCCTCTGATGTCTGCCCACATCCCCACCTGGGGACACAGGGATGCAGGGCTCTTGTCACCAGGCAGTGGGAACCTCAGGCTGGTGCCAGGGTGAAGGACAAACTGCAGGCTCAGCCTGTGAGTCAGTCAGATTTGCTGAGCCTGATTATTTACCACAGTTATTAATAACAATCCTGTAATAAAGCCCAGAATCACCACAAAGGTCCATTCCTGGTTGTTGCCTCAGGGAGGCCACCATCTAAACTGGGATTCACCGGTGAGCACCAGCACAGCACCATAGCCAGGGCTCACTCAGTTCCAGTGCCGGTGCATGAACTGCCATGGAGTCACCACCAGCTCCTTTGGCACAGCCTTGGTGAAGGTGGGGTGGGAGGATGGTGACCCCCTCCTTGCCTCCAGCCGTGCTGTGCCAGGCTCAGATCTTCTGCACATAGTTCCCAGGGAAGAGCCCTTCCTTGCCATGCAGTCGGCCTTTCCACCACCCTGAGATATCTGGGAAGGGGGGAGGAAGAAGACAAGAGAGGTCAGCTGCAGTGCTGCCACAGGGCAGGGCGGGAGAAGCAGGGCAGGGTGGGAGCCTGGGGGGGGTACCTTCCAGCAGGATGTCGATGATGTCCCCCACGTTGAAGCTGAGCTCATCCACGTCCTGCCCAATGTACTGGTAGAGGGCCTGGCAGCGTGGCACGGTTGCCTTGGGCTGTGGTTTGGGATGGCTGGCTGGGGGTGGCTGCTGGCTCACGCTGCGCCGACGCTGCATGCTAGGGGTTGGGGGGGGTAACGGTGTTCACACAGGGAAAGCAAGAGGGTGGGGGATGTTCTGCATCCTCCTTTCCATCCCGCTCTGCCCCAACAACGGGATGCTCTGAGCCTGCAGCTCAGGTGGGGTCCTCCCAGCACAGGGACTGGGAAAACTGGGATGTTTGAGAGTCTGGGAGGTGCTGTCTTAACCAGCAAGGCTGGAATGCCTGGGCCTGGTTGGGCTTGCTTGATGGAACAGCTGAGCTGCTCGGATGGGAAAGAGCCCATGGGCGGCAGCAGGGAGAAGGGTGGATGGGGCAGGGTGGGGGACATGGGCACTGGTATGGGACCTACCCAGCCACCCCCTGGTCAGGCACGTTGAGGAAATCCAAGTTCTTCTCAGTCGGGGGTCGTGTCCTGGGCTGGCGGACAGAGTTTCGGGCGGGCAGCGCTGCGGCCGGCGGCCCCCGGGGCTGCTTCTGGGGGGCTGTGTAGGTGTCCTGCCGTGCCCGGCCGTCCCCATGTGGAAACGGGGGTGCCCCATTCCTGCAGCCGCCTGGAAGACCCCACCCCCCCCCAGGATGGTGCTTTACAGGGGACCTACGCTCAGCCTGCACTCCTTGGGAGCACGGCACTGGCTGGGTCCAGGCTGGGGTCCCCCTTCCTCAGCACCCCAATAGTGCTGGTCTCCTCACCTCTGGGTGCTGATGGGGCCCTGCTGCTGGGTGCTGGGCATCTGCTGCCACCTCTGCTCTGTGTCACCCCCTTCCTCGTGGGCTCTAGGGGGGACAGGAGCCCCCCGTTAGGTGATAGTGCTTGGAGATGGCTGGGGGGATGTCTGCCCCCAGAATTTGTACCCAGCCACCCTGTTCCCCAAACACCCCATGCTGCCCCATCACCCCAACAGAAGGTCTGGGTGAAACACAAACCCCGTGGGGCCAGGGCACACGCTGGCTCACCCCGATGTCCCCAGGCTTCCAGCTGTGCCCTGTGGTTCTGTCACTCCTGTGTGTCCCCCCCTCCCCACCCCTGGGTGCCCTGGCACTCACTGGCATTCCTGGGGAGCCCATCCCCAATGTTGACCGTAAGGGTTTTGCCTCCAGCTTTGAGGGTGGCCACGTCGCCCTGTCCTCTGACGAAGGTGACGTTCCGGGTGCCGCCACCGCCCCAGCCCTCCTTTTTCACCCGAAACTGTAGTCTGGGGGGGGAGGAGAGAGAAGATGTGAGGCCAGGGGGACAGCCCACGTCCTGCTTCACCACCTCTCCCACCTCCATCCTTACGTGTCCTTGAAGGAGAGGGGCAGCTTGGTGCGGGTGAGCTCCTCGTAGCGCTTGCACAGCAGGCTGAGCAGCTCCGTCTTGAAGATGGATTCAAAGAAATTGTCGGCATCGTTCTCGTGGAGGATAAAGAAATCATCCTGCCTGGTGCTGAGGGGGGAGCAACCCCGGTGCGGGGGTGTCAGTGCTGGTACCAGCCAGATCTGGAGGGTGGGGGAGCTGGGAGACCCCGCTGGGGCTGGGTGCACCCCGAGTGAATTTAGGGGGGGTGGTTTAGCTGGGAATCTCCAATGCCCCATGGGCAGAGCTGTGCTGAAGGCAGCGTCCTCCCCATGGCCTGATGCCCTGCTGCCAGGCTGGGGCCTGGAGAGGGGCATCAGAGGATGGAGAGGCTGGTGGAGCTGATGAGTGAAGCCCGGCCCCATGGAGCCCCTGCTAAGGGACGCACCTCAGCGAGACGCCGCTCACCGCCTGGAGCTCCACCTTCTTCTTGAGAACCTCCTTGATCTGACCCTTCTCAGGACCTTTCTTCACCTTCTCCCGCCCGATCACATAGAAGTACTTGGGGGTGAGGATGAAATCCCTCTTGATGGGCTGGAAAAGGGCAGGAGCGGGGGGGCGAGAGGGTGTTTTTAGGGGTCACAACTCCTGCACACACATCCCACCCAAAGGCAGCCACAAAGAGGTGTGGCGTGGCCTGTCCTGAGCCCTGTTTGGGTCCACCTACCTTGAACCTCCGGTCGTACTTGGTGATGGAGTCGGCGAAGTCAACGCGCTCCCGCTTGGCCAGGAACTGGCGCAGCTCCGGCCGCTCCTCCATGCCCAGGTAATCCCCCACGAAATTCCTGTTAATGCTGTTCCTCCTCCGCTCTTTGAAGTTGTAGAGGATGTTGGAGGCTGCGTGGGATGCCAAAGCCATGCTGGTCAGACAGGGCTCAGCCTTCAGCCCCTTGCCTGCCCACCCAGACAGCACCTGCCCCCCCCACCCCCTCCCCAAACTGTCTGTGGGAGCTGGGGGAGTTGCCACAGAGATTGTGGCAGGAAGAAGTAGGGCTTGGTTTATGCCACAGGAGGAATCCAAGCTGCTTCAAAACTCATCCACTGCTGGAAAAAAGCCTCATGCTGTTGGAGGGAAGGAGGGACCTCAGGACCTCGCTGCTTTTTGGGTTCCCCTCCTTGATTTCTCACTGCATGCTTGGGAGCGTGGGAAAACACCCATGATGGGGTCAGGAGGTGACCATTGGCCTTTCCCATCCCTCAGCTACTCTTCTCCATCCCTTGGCAGGCAGTGAAATGCAGAGTGAGACAGCGCAAGGATCTGGTTTGTGTCCTATGGCTCCTCCCAGGGCCAGGAATAGGAGCAAGAAACGCCTGCCCTTTTTTAGGATGTAGGGAAAGACCCCGGGGCATCTCCTGGTCTGGTCCCTCCGCAGCCCCTCTCCTCATTCCTGCCACAGTCTAGGTGCTGGGTGGGCTCCCATGCTCCTGATGCTCCAGCAGCTGGGCTGTCCCCAGCCAAAAGCACCCTAAAAAGGGGGGTGTTGGGGTGCTGGTGTCCCTGTCCCTGCCCAGCCTTACCCTCCTCTCGCATCTGCTCGTACTTGCGCACGGCGACGTGCCGGCGCCAGGCCTTCTGGATCACCCGGGCGAAGCCATCGAACTTCCGCTCCCGCATCTCCTCCAGGAGGAAAAGCTGTTGGGGAAGGGGAGGAAATATGGGGTGCTGAGCCCAGCTGCTCAGGGACCACCCAGCCCTTGTGCTGCATCACTTTTCCCCCCGCCTCCCCCCCCTCCCCGCCTAAAATCCTCCTCCCTGCCTTGCCCAAAGTAATGCCCTGCTGCGTGCAGCATCCTCCCTGGGGGCAACCTACCGACTCAGGGTTCTTCACAAACACCTTGCTGCGACCCATCTGGTACTGGTCTGGGTCCATGTTGACAGAGTGAAGCAAGTGCTGCACCCCTTGCCGCTCATCCCCACGCCAGCACGGCCACGTCTCAGGGGTGAGGATGGCGTAGCTGCCAGGACAGGGAGCTTGAGTCACGGTGGGGTTGTGAGGACCCACCATTCCCACCCCACCCCCATCCCATGTCAGAGGTCACTCACCGTTGCAGGAACTTGTGGAAGACACGGCGGTAGGCAAAGCCTGCCCGGCGCACCCGGATGTTCTCCTTCAGCCCCAGGTACTCCACTTGGTGCTTCACCCTGCAGAGCCAGGAGGGACATCAGTGGGTGACACGTCCCAGGCCCTTGGATGCCCCTTTGGATAGGGGTGCCCTTGTTTGTGCATGTGTGAGAGCTTCCTGGGGCTCAGCTAGCCTGATCCTGCATCCCTTCTGGGTGATGCATGCAGCAGTGGGGTGGGTGGGTGTCCCCACACACTCCTCAGCGCCTGCCTTGTGCCTCCTTGAGTCTGTGGGCAGCACAGAGGGGCTGGCCTGAGGGTGCAGTTTTTGGAGGAAAGCTGGTCCTGGGCACATCCCCTTCCCCAGGCTTGGTGGGCTATATATCCCAAGGGGTCTCTGGTACCTGCTCTCCTCCCAGTCTCGGGGTTTCTTGGTCTCATTGGGCTTGATGCAGCGGATGTAGTGTGGCGTGCACTTCATTAGGGTGTTCACCAGGTCGTTGGCCTGTTTCTGTTTCAAGGATTGAGCTCTGTAGCATTAAAAGCATTGGTGGGAGCCCATCACCCTGCTGCTGCCTCAGAGGGAGCCACAGTCCTGCAGCCCCTGGGACATACCTTGATTTTGGAGCCTGCGGTGGTCGGTCGTCCCTTTTTGTCAGAATCCAGCTTCTCTGGGAAAAGCATCCGGATGAAGCCACTGCAAGGCAGGTGACAGTCCCCAGGTGAGAGCTGCTGGGCTCCCCAGGCTCAGCACACGCTGAGCTGGAACCAGCTCCAGCTCTGCTTTCTGCTGCTGGGAAATCCTGCACCACTGATGAGTCACTACCCCCAGGCTGAGCAGGATCAGTGCTGGTGGGTGAGCACCCCTTAAGCCCAGCCCTGCACCCCTGGGGTGCTGCTGAACTCGGTGGGGTGATGCTGCCCATGCTGGCGTGGTGATGCAGGGTGCTGAGCCCTCCGAGCTGTAGCTCCAGCAGAGGCAGAACGAGCTGATCTGGATGTTGAGGGGGTGCTGCCCTCTACCCCAGCTCTTTTTTTGGGGGGGGGGGGGTGTGCCCCCAGGACCACAGCACTACCAGAACTCACTGTTCGCTGCTCTGCATGAGCTCAATCAGGTCAGTGAAGAGCACGTCCCGGTTCCGCTCGCAGAAGCCGTTCACATCGTAGGAGACCTGAGGGCAGGAGGGGAGCTCAGCCCCGCGCGTGGCTGTGGCCGTGGGGCGCAGGGTGTGGGGGTCCCTACTTTGCCTGCATAGTGGTGGATGATGAACCCCGAGTTCCAGCTGTTGAAGTGCTCATGGGTGCCCACAGCTGCCTGCAGCTTCTGCAGCAGGGTCTGGTCCGCTCCCTCGCCGGTGGCGTGCATGGTGGCACAGACATCGTCCAGGACACTCATGATCCCAGGGGGGTTCTGGGAGAGGGAGAGTGAAGCCATGAGTGCCTGAAGGGCCAATCCTGCATCTGGCTCTGCTCAAGTGCCCTGCACTAGTCAAAGTGTCTTCATGCTGAGCCACAGCTTAGATCATAGAATCACAGACTGGGCTGATTGGAAGGGACCCCAAGGGTCACAGAGCTCCAACCCCCTGCCACAGGCAGGGCCACCAACCTCCAGGCCTGGAGCTACACAAGGCTGCCCAGGGACCCCGTCCAACCTGGCCTTGAACACCCCCAGGGATGGGGCACCCACCCCCTCTCTGGGCAGCCTGTTCCAGCCCCTCACCACTCTCTCTGTACAGAACTTCCCCCTAATCTCTCCTCTAACCCTTCCCTCAGGGATGCAGAGCTGCTTCCCTTCTGGGATGCTCCCTGGCAGGACTGGCTTCTGACGGCACCCAGCTTATCCCACAGCCCCATCCCTGGGTGCTGCAGCTCCTCAGGAAAGCCACTCCAGACCCCACTCACCAGCTTGTTCTCTATCAGGTCGCACACCACCTTGTTGTTGAAGTACTGGATCTGTGTCCACTTGATCCCCTCCTGCACGTATTCCTCCTGGGGAAGCGCAGGGAGAGCCGGGTGGGCCCATGACCTGTGGGATGGGCTCCAGCTCCGGCTCTGGTGCTGGCACTGGCTGGTGGTGGAGGTGCAGGGTGTGGGAATCAAGACATGGGCACAGCCCTCCATGGGATCCCTTGTACCTGCTCTGCCTTCAGGGTCAGCTCTATGAAGATCTGCTGCAGCTTCTCATTCACAAAGTTAATGCAGAATTGCTCAAACCCATTTTTCTGCAAAAGGACAAAAGATGAACAAGAAGATGGGGCTGAGTTGGCTTCTGCTCCTCTCATCACACTGAGGGGCGATCCCAAAGAGCATCACCTTTGGGTGCTGCTCCAGGGACCCTTCCTTGGGGCCATGGACTGCTAACAGACCTCTCTGCTCCCAGCCGCTCTCCGTGTGGGCTCCTAAAAAGGGAAGCCACACATACCTGGAATATCTCAAAGCCATAGATGTCCAGCACCCCGATGCTGTACTCCTCATAGGGTTTCTGCATCGCCCGGTTGATAGACTGTGGGGAGAGATGGGACTAGCCACCTTCATCGGGGCGTGTGGTGGCACAGCGGGCTGCCATGGAGGGCAAACATCCCCTCCATGCTCAGCCCAAACCCACCACAGCCACGTACCTCCACCAGGAAGTCAAAGACACGTGTGTAGAGCCCCTTGGCCAGGGCGTCCCGGGTGTAAGCCGCCTGCTCCACGTTGAGGGTGACAGTGATGGACTCCGAGCGGCCGCCCCACTTGCTGTCCATCTTCCTGCTGGTCACCTTCTCGTTGAGGCGTTCCTGGTTGATGCCCAGCAGGTAGGCAGGGAAGGCCAGGGCTGGGCAGAGGATGAGGTGGGGGGACAGTCAGTGCTGCCTGGTCCCCTTACACCTCCAGCACATGGCTGCTGCTGGACCCCCCCAGCCAAGCACCAAAGGAAATCAGCGTGCAGCAACTTGGGGGGTGTGGGACATGGTCCTCCCTATGGGACATGGTCCTCCCTATGGGACATGGTCCTACCTCTGCTAAATCACAGCCAGTGACTCCTGGTATCCATGCCCTTGCTACTTTAGCTCTGGCTGTACCATTTTCTCACTGCCTGGGTTCCCCCATGTCTATGTGGGGAAGATGCTGATGCCACCTCCCTCCTCTGCCAAGGGGCTTTGTGCTAAGGAGAGGTTGTGTCCATCGCCCAGGGTCTCTGTGAGCATCCTCCTCAGAGCAGGGCTGGTTGGCTACTCACAGTCAGCGTTCTCCACACGGGCATAGTTGCCTTCCTCCCGAAAGCTGATGTTTCCCAGGTGGAGGATCCCCGCCACGATCTGCAGCACCAGCTGCTGGTCCTCACCCTGGATGCCGATGACCTGCATGGCATTCTAGGGGTGTGGGGAGCCCGTCAGCCCCTGCCTGGACACAGCCAGTTTTGGGGAGCCCCCTTCCTGGGCACTCACCATGGTCTCATGGAAGTCGCTGCGGTCGTCTGTGCCCTCCACCTGGTAGGTGTCCGACTGGTTCAGGTAATAGTAATAATCAGGGCTCATGATCCCCAGGTTCTGCCTCTGCTCTTGGGATGCCCCTTCGATGAGCTGGGAGAGAAACAGAGGTGGTGGTGAGGCAGCTGCTGGCCCTCGTGGCAGCCCGGCCAGCGCTGGCCCCTGCCCCATACCTGGTAGTAGACGTGGAAGTTCCTCTCTCCCTCGTTTTGGCTCACCACCCGCGACTTCTCCAGCAGGAAGTTGGAGATCTTCCCCCCATCGGGCTCACCACCCCGGCTGAACTGGATCTCAAAGTACTTCCCCTGCGCCAGCACAACTCCAGCTCAGAGCTGTGGCCGTGGCAGCAGGGCTCCTCACTGCCCTTGGCTTCCCTTCCCCACCACCCCAGGAGCTTTGCTGGGCCAGCTCCTGCCCGTGGCACTGGTGCTCTGTGCCTGCCCTGGTGCCTTACAAAGCGGCTGGAGTTGTTATTCCGCACGGTTTTGGCATTCCCAAAGGCTTCCAGCAGCGGGTTGGACTGCAGGATGATGTCCTTCACATGCTGGGGGCAGAGGAAGGGAGGGGGATGAGTGTGTGTGTGTGTGTGGGGCGCACACCCCGATGCAGCAATCCCACCTTGGGGCTGGGCATTGTGTGTCCCCAGCCCCAGAGCCTGGGCTGCTCCATGTGCCACCCTTGGGAGGTGACAGGACAGGTGGTGGTGGAGGGGGGGACAGCCATACCTGGACTTTCTCACCGCCCCCGGACACTTTGGAGATGTAGCCCATGATGTATTTTGCTGCCACTGTTTTCCCAGCCCCGCTCTCTCCACTGCACAGATGTCAAAGCAGAGGGGACATGAAATGGCCCCACTGGAGACACCAGTCCTGGGGTGTTTTGGGGCTGGGGAGGGGGTGATGGTGGCTGCTGGGGGTTGTGGCCTCCCTCCTGCCACGTGCTCTGAGCGTGTGGCAGCTCACACAGGGGATGGGGCTGCCCAGGTGCTCTGGGTGTTGCACTGGGACCAGAACAACAGCGGGCCAGGAGGTGCTCTGGCAGGAGATGCTGGAGTTCTGGTTGCTGGATTTCAGGGAGGAAGAGGGAGACGTGGGAGCCCAGAGGGGGAAGTCTCTGTCCTTGCCCCACATCCTGACCATTTCCCTTGCAACACTCGGCCGGAAAAGCGTGTTGCACAAGGCCTGGTCCCTGCCTGGGACAACCTGATCACAGCCCCTCCTGTGCTCATGGCTCCAGCTGCCGGGGTCCCTCCAGGCACCCCAACCCTCTGGGTCCCCCAGGACCCACCACGGGGCTTCAGCCACCTCTCACCGCTGCCTGGACGCTGTGCCTGGCCAGGACTCCCCTGGGGTGATGGGGGCAGCTGGCCTCAGGTGGGTGGGACGGGGTCCCTGACAGCCCCCCCTGTGCCCCTACCTGATGATGACACACTGGTTCTCCCCATCGATCAGCATGTTGCGGTACATGTTATCAGTCAGGGCGTAGATATGGGGGGGATTTTCATATTGAGCCTAAAGAGAGGAGAGAGAGAGAGCAGTGCTGAGCCCAGAGCAGCCATCAGCCCCCCCCTGCATGGAGCCCCCTCCCCAAATCCCCTTCACTCTGCTCATGCATTGCACAAGGTGGTGGTGGCACACAGCAGGGATGGGGAGTTAGTCTCTTGCCACAGCCAGATGCTCGTTGGATGCTCCCCTCCTCCTTGGGGAGCTCCCTGTGGCACAGTCAGTCCCTCAGGCTGCATTTTACCATGGCTGGGTGGCTTTGGTGTGTATTTATGAACTGAATCTCCCAGGAATGTGGAGCCTTCCCAGTCTCCTTACTGACTCCATCAAGGCGTTTGGGAGCGCTCAACCCAGCAGCAGCCAAAGGGTGGGAAGGTGGGGACACTCAGGGGACACCCCCCAGGGTGTTTCACACCAAATTCAACCCCATGAACCCCCCCCCAGGCCAAGGCCTGAGGGCTGGCACAGCATCCTCACCGCCCCCTGGTACATCTCGATCTCCCGGTCGGTGAAGTAGGGCATCTGCTTGAAGGGGTTGACAGAGATGAGCACGGGCCCGATGTAGGTCTGAGCATCAGGTTAAGGTCTGTGTGTCCTTCCCCATTCCCCTCCCTTTCCCTGTCCCACTCACAGTGTGAGCCATGGCTGGAATGGGGTTGGGGGTGGGGGTTCCCTGCTTCTTTCCTGGCAGCTGCCCCAGGAACACCATGAGGGCTTCCAGCTGCTGCCACGACCTGGTGCTGCCCAGGCCATGGGGCCCCAGGGCTTCATTCCCTCTGTCCTGGGGTGTCCCCCGCAGCGTGAGCACCACAGGTGACAGCAGGAGGAACCCCTCAGCCTCCTGGCCAAGGAACAGCTCCAAAATCTGCATTGCCAGCACCCCACAGCTTCCTGGCATGTGCCCTCTGCTCAGCTGGTCATGCTTCAGCCACAGCTCTTGCAGCAGGAGACCATCTCCATTTTACAGCCAGGGAAACTGAGGCACTGAGAGGGGGGAAACTGCCAGCTCGTGCCTTTCCTTGGCCAACCAAGCACTTTGTGTCCCTGCAGCATCCCCAGGTAACCTGGGAGCGGGCAGGGGAGTGGATAGGCACCTGGAAATGACCCAGCAGCAGGATGGGGATGAACCCTGCCACCCCAGGGCAGGTGCTGGGCA
>VZTU01016591.1:80137-150974 GCA_013400835.1 Zapornia atra | reverse complement strand
GGAGCATCGCCTTGTAAGGACAGAGCCGCATCTGCAGGGAAACCACAGCCGGCTCGCAGCGCCCGGGGTGTCTCTGTCCCCTCTGCTCAGCCCCGCCAGCCCCCGCCGTGCCCGGCTCTGCACAGCACGGATCTTGTCCTGTCCCACCCCCTCCCCCCCTAAACCTGAGCTGGGGTGTGGGTGAGGGGAGAGGGGGCTGAGCTGGCTGCACCCCCCAGCAGGTGTGGGGTGAATCAGAGAATCCCAGACTGGGCTGGGTTGGGAGGGACCCCAAGGGTCCCAGAGCTCCAACCCCCCTGCCACAGGCAGGGCCACCAACCTCCAGGCCTGGAGCTACACAAGGTTGCCCAGGGCCCCAGCCAACCTGGCCTTGAACACCCCCAGGGATGGGGCACCCACCCCCTCTCTGGGCAGCCTGTTCCAGCCCCTCACCACTCTCTCTGCAAAGAACTTCCCCCCAATCTCTCCTCTAACCCTTCCCTCCTCCAGCTTCACTCCATCCCCCTTGTCCTGCCAGTTTCTGCCCTTTAACAAGCTGATTCCCCTCCTGTTCCTCTGCTCCCTCCAGGGACTGGGGGGCTGCAATGAGGGCCACCCCCAAAGCAAGGCAAGAGCTCAGCACCCCGAAACCTGGGCGTGGGGCCACCTCCCTGCCCGCACCGTGGAGCCACCCATGCACGGGGCTCAGCAGGGTCAGCTCTGTGATGGGAGCCAGCAACCACCAAAGCCTCTGGGCTGGGGGGGCAACACTGGGCAGGGTGGAAGCTTTGCACCCTGAGCTGACCTCAGGGTGTCCTGTGCAGCCTGACACAGTGTGGGGGAGAGCAAGGGGTGACACCTCCCTGCAGCGATGCTCCTGCTCTGTTCAGGGCTTGCTGGGGGTGCTCCAGGCATCAGAGGGTTGCAGACACTGCTGCCTCAGGGGTCTGGCCCCTTGGCACAGGCAGGAGGGTCTCCAGTGTGCAGGAGCAGTGGGACACCACAAGTGAGGGGCTTTGCTCTTGGCTTAGGGCTTTGTGGCCACAAAGCAAGGACTGAAGCGGGTCCTGGGGCATGGTGGAACAGGGGCATGGTTGCAGCATCTCTGCTGACTGCAGCTCAGCGTGGGAACAGCAGCGTTCCCCTGGCACATCCCAATCTTGTCTCACCCCAGCGTGGGAATGGGACACTCTTCAAGCACTGGGGCAGCCCCAGTTTGGCCCACAGCCCAGCAAAGGCTTGGGTCTCATCCTGCTGGCCCAGGAAGGATACAAAGATGTAATCATCCATGAAACGCTTCTTGAGGTTCTCCACGATGGCCTCCTCAGAGATCTTGGAGAGCAGGACCATGTCGTCCACACCACTCTGCTTGACATTGTGGCTCTGCCAGTGGAAGCGCTCCTTGCTGCCCTGTGGGGAGAGAGCCACAGCGACTGCACCAGGGCCACCACCCCTGGGAGTGGGGTCCCAAGCTTGGGTCTGGCCCCAGGTCCCACCCACCCAGGGTGCTGGCAGCTCCGATGGGCCCCCACCCCACCTGTGGCTCCAAACCAGGCACCTTCTGTGGGTGTGAGCCCACCCCAGTACTGCTGAGCCTGAGCTTTTCCCAGCCCTCCAGCTGGATCCTGCATCATGGCAGGTCTGGAATGCTGGAGAGGAGGGGACAGGGCACTGACAACCTGGGGACACACTTGTAGCATCACCCCAGCTCATTGCCAGGTGACGAAGCAATTGCTGCTCAGACTCTGCTTCTGAGTCAAAGGGGCAGCAAAAATAACTCAAGAAAAGGGTGACAATGCCACCAGTGGGGGTGTCCCCAGCCCTGTGTACCCTCAACCCCCTTTGCAGCAGAGCAGAGGTGTGACCGTGCCCCCATCACCCTTCCCTCCCTGTCCCCAGAGACGTCAGCACCCACTCTCCAGCTGCCCCCCAACTCTGTCCTCTGTGGGCCAAGAGGAAACCCGTGGGCTGGGACCTGAGCCCTTGTGGGGCTAAAGCCAGCCCTGGGCTGGTGGCACAGGGTGACATTGCACTGAGGAAGAGGAAACTGGCTGAACACAGCCACGGTGCCAGCACACCATGGTGCCAGCACAGCCACGGTGCCAGCACAGCCCTCGTGTGGTGCCCAGGAGGGGACACCCAATTTGGACGTGCCCGTAGCTCCCCTCCTGCACCCATCCTGCAGCCCCTGTGGTTCCGCTTTCACCCAGGTCCCCCAGCACTGATTTCACTTCTCCTCCCCCCTCATCACCCCCCCAGCCTCTTACTCTTTCCATTTCCCTTTTCTTCTCTTCCCCTTTTGCTCCATTTTCCTGGTCTCCAGACCCTGGCTCCTTCCCACCCCCCTTGTCCAGCCCTGATTTTCTCAGGGTGCCCACAGCCCCCTGCACCCACCCTGGGGTGCTCGACACAACCCAGCACCGTTGTGATGGGGGATGGAGGGACCACCATGGAGCATCGAGGAGCTCAGCAGCATCACACTGCTCCCCTCTGGCTCCCTCTCTGCAGGGCTTTGAAACCAAAACATTACACATGCCCCCCCCCAAACCCCAAGTGCAACTCAAGCCCCTGTAGCTGGCAGAGGGGTTTTGCCTTCATTGTCCCACCACCTGCCCTTGGGATACAGGACCCAGCTCAGCTCAGGGGGTCCAGGGGATAGTGGGGATGCTCACACAGCTTGAAAACACACAGGGAGTTCCTCCTCTTCCTTTTATTGCTGATGGGCTTTTTTCTTGCCTTCCCCTCCATCCTAACAAGCCCCTAGAAAAGGCCACCTGGAAAAGCACCACCAAGGCTCAGCCATTCACCTCAGTCACCACGCTGTCACCCAGGGAGAGCTTTCAGTGAGCCCAGGAGCCTCCCAGCTTTGACCCAACCTGGCCAAAACCTCATGCTTCATGTGAAGAGCAGGGTCAGAGGATGCTCCCCCCCCTCCCCTTCCAGTTCCCTGTCCCCAGCTTCCATCACTCTGAGGGCTCTGATGGGAGCCCATCACTGGCTGTGGCACCAAATGAAGGTGGAGACGAGCGTTTCATTGCTTCTAAGCTGATGCCTGGAGTCAAATGACTGCTCAGAACCCATCAGCATCGAGCTGGTGCCTTTGGTGACACCTCCTCTTCCTCCAGACACAGGTTAGGTGCTTTCCTGGCTCTGCAGGGGCACCTGATGCAGCACAGCTGCAGGGAAAGCACCAGCTCACTTTAAATGGAGCTTCTGGCCGGATATCTGCAGGGTCGGGGTTGTTTCCGCCCCGGTTCTTCTGCCTGGCTTTCCTCAGCACGTCCCAAGGGCTGGTTCATGGGGCCAGGGCTCATTACACTGGGTACAAGCCTTTTTGGGGGAGGGGGAGGGTGAATGGTGCTTCTTGAAACCACAGTGTTGCCTGAGCTCGGTGCCCAGCAAGGCACTGAGGGATGGGACCACAGGCAGCATCTCCCAGGGCATGAACTGAATTGGCTCTGGGGCAATGGGTCCTCAGAACTCCAAAGGGAGGGATAAGCCAGAAAGCTCAACAGCCACCTCTGGGGGGGAAGGGGCACAGGGAAAGGGATGGGTGGGTGTCCTGGACCAAATGCCTCTGTGAGACCATTTCATCCTCAAGCTGTGTGGAGCAGGTCCCAGCAGCCCTCATCCCAGGCTTCCAGCTGGAGTTTGCAGCCACTTTGCACAAGTGACTTTGCTCCAAGCTTCATGGGCACCAGTGTGGGGATCAGGACCCCCAGGAGCACCCCAGTGAGGGCAGTGGGGTGGGAACCATCACCCCCCCCCCAGCCATTGCCCGTGCCCAGGGCTGTGCACGTACCCAGCGCTCACGATAGCATCGCTGAGGCAGGGAGGGGAGCAGCCCTGCAGATTGCAAAACATCATCTGTTTTTAATTCAAAGCTCAGCCCTGAGCTGCCAAAAACCACACAAGTGGGGTGTGAATGTAGCCCAAGGTGGCACCTTTAGAGACAGGACAAGGTCGGATGCAGCCAACACCTTTAAACCACAGGAAACCTTGAGAAGAGCAGCACAACGTGTTGTATCACGCTCGCAGCATCACCAGGCACAGGCTTGGCCCAGCTGTTTGGGGATGGGGGTCAGCCCCTGAGCTGGGGGGGGATCATGGGTCGGGATCCATGGCTGCATGGTCCCATGACCCTTTGTGAAGCCACACGACTTCTTGGGGGCAGAGGAGGGGACAGTGTTTGTGTCATGGGGAGGGTGACAGCAGCATCTCAGAGATGGCAACCGCGACTGCGGGTGGGAGCAGCTCGGTGTCAGCCTGGCCACCGTCCCCTGGTGACACAGCGGAAACGTCTGGGGACAGCATCATTCTGAGATCCAGAGGGAGCAGAACCACGGGCTGAAGCCACACCACACAGACCCTTACTCCATGCCTGGACATCTCCTTAATTAGGAGTTTTCATCTTCCTCTTCTGCCTCCACATCAACTCCCAGCTCTGGCCCCTGCCCTGGCAGCAGCCCCTGTTCCCCTGCATGTACCAGGGTGCAAGGTCCAACCCTGGGCACCAACACCCATGGGGTCCTTCCTGGCTTGAGCTAGCTGGGGGGGGGGGATACAGATGCCCCCCACAAACCCTGCCACCCTCTGCCTGCACCATGCTCTGCTCACACCCTGCCAGCACCATGAGCACTGAAACCAGAAGCCCTGATGGGAAGTTGGGCCAGGAGGAACACGAAGGTTCTCCTGTGGGTACCACACCAGCGAGGGCAAAATCAAACCCACTCACTTGCTGTCAGCCTGGTGCCCGCTCAGCTCAGCACTCCTGGGGTCACCGACCCTGCACCCAGCACCCAGCACCCATCCCTGGCTGCTCCCCCTCACCCAGTCTCAGCTCTGCTCCCTGTCCCCAAGCTTGGCCAGCACCATCCTCTCTCCAGCAGGGACATTGGGTGGGCTCCCAGCATCTCCCAGCAAGCAGCAAGGACACATGATGGGTGACGGGTACAGGACAGGACCAGGCTGAGATAGCCCTGAGGTGTCAGGAAGGGAGGGTGGCATCCCCAGGGTTCCCAAGGGAGACAGGGAGAGGGGTGCCCAGCGAGGGCTCTGCTTGCACTCACCATGGTGTCCCTGCGTCTTGCCGCCCCCGGGGATGGGGTGCTGGGGGCTCCTGTCACCGAGGGCCCAGGGCCATCCTGAAGCACTTGCTTTGTGTTTCTGCTGCAAACACAAATTGCAAGTAAAATTGTTTCTCCTCCTCCCACTTCCTCATTTTGTGCCGGTTTAACGGGGGTGGGGAGGATGAGGGTGGCTCTCAACTGCCGGGGAAGGGGGGGAGCCTTGGGATGGCCCTGCCCAGGGTGACCCCACTCCTGCTGCAGATAGGTGGTACTGGTTCTGGGGGTCGCTGACTTGGGTGGGTGTGGGGATGTTGGGTAGAGTCCAACAGGGATGCTCAGAGCCTCCACACAACCTTTGCCCCGCCCTGGGGTGACAGTTTGATGTACCCCCTTCCCAGGGGTAGCCAGTCAGTGCTGGGTGGGGGGATGCTCTTAGAAACAAGCTGCTTGTGGTTGCTGTATTTTGCTCTTCCTCACCCATCTTTTGAACAAAAAAGACCAGATTTTCTGCCCTGGGGGGTGTGGAGTCTCCTTCTCTGGAGAGATTCCAGCCCCGTCTGGACACCAACCTGTGTGCCCTGTCCTAGGGACCCTGCTTTGGCAGGGGGTTGGACCCCATGGGCTCTGGAGGTCCCTTCCAACCTCTGTGACTGTGATTTTGAGGAAACACTTTTGTCTACAGCTGGGCTGAGGCCATTTCAGAAAGACCTGAGCTGCACTACAGATCCGATCCCAGGGCAGAGCCTGTCCTCTGGCTCTCCAGAGCCACGCGATGTGCTGCCAACCTTGGTGTCAATCCCCATGGGAACCAGCCCAAGGGATCCAGGGAAGCACCAGCAGTTCCAGCTCACAGACATGTACAACTTCAAACCATCCTCTCCCTAAAATCCCAAACCAGCATCACTAACAGGGGGTGTGTGTACCCCTGGGGTACACAGACAACCTGTGGAGGGTCTACCAAAGGGAAGCCTGATTCTTTACACGCCACGCAGCAAATCTGGGCAGATCTCCACCTCTCTTACCTGCTCTGGACACCTGAGCTGCAGGAAAACCACTCTTCTGCTGCCCAGACCCTTCCACAAGCACAAGGAGCATCAGGGATACCCAGAGCCCAGGATTGTTGCTTGAGAAACAAAGACTGGGACAAGAAGCTGTGCCCGGGATTGTAGCTACTCCTTTATTATGAATCATGCCGTTACGTCGCTCCTCCTCAAGAGTTAGTACATTAAACATTTTTCATTATATATACTCTATATAAAAGGTGAAAAACAGCCCCCCCCCTCCCCACTCCCTTCCCTCTCCCCAAAAATGCCAGAGCTGGAGCATTGCACCGGGAAGGAAGACAAACGGACGCCTGCTCGACAGCCAAGAGGGGTGTGCAGAGCACCAGAGAAGCTGGGCTTGGCTGAGGAGCAGCTTCATCATCTTGGATGAAGATACAGATGGTTGAGTAACACAGGAGGGTGGGCAGGGTGGAAGGGGGTTCGCTCCAGGGAAAGGGCTTTCCACCTCCCTGCACCCTGTGGATGACCCCGAGAAGGGAAGAGAACAGGGCTTTGGGCAAAGGTTTGTCATCTGTGTGATGCAGAAAGGTCTGGGAAGAGTAACAATGGTAAGAAAAAGGCATGTGTTTTGTAGGCTGGAAATCCAGGTCTATGGCCACAGGCTGTGGTGGCCCGTGGAGATGATGTGTGTTGGCCCAGATTTGGCCAGGAGGTGACCTGGAGGAATTTCAAGCCTGCTCTTTTCCCATCCCTGGAGATCTCCCAGGGGCAGAGGGGTGGGTGGCACTGTGACTGGCACCCCGAGGCCACAGCGGGAGGGTGGTGAGGCTGCCTGAGGAGGCAAAAGCACCTTTTGGAGGCAAAAGCACCTTTGGAAGTAAAGCACCTCTGGAGGCAAAGCAGCTGTGGAGGCCGTGGCGTCTGCTGGGGAAGGCCCTGCCAGGACCAGGCAGATGGTCCCGAGTCACGCCTCGGTACTGGGGACACTGTGACCAAGACAGTCCTTGTCCTGCATCCTCCTTTGCTTTGTTTCCTGCAGTCCAGCAAGTCCTTGATGCCCATGAAGTGACTGCAACCCTGAGCATGCCTTGGACCTGACCTTAACTCCTGCTTCGTGGTGTCTCTGGAACAAGAAATGGTCAAAATAGTGACAAGGGCTTTAAGGGAAAATAAGGGGGGGACACTCCAATCAAAGAAGGTTGTGAAGAGAGTTTGGATAACCCTCTCTCCCAGTTAAACTGGTGTCACCGCTCCGCTCACTGAGTGACCTGCTCTCTGTCCCCTGCAGTGTCCCAAGGTGACAGGATGCAACTGAGGAGACAAAAATTCCTGCTCTAACCCCACTCTATCCAGCAGCTCATCTGCAGAAGCCACAAGCCACACCTTGTCACCTGCAGCACCCAAAAACCTCCTCCCTGTCTCCCCTGGATCCCTGAGGGAATGGCAGGAGCTCCCGGTGTGCTCAGCCTCCCTGGGTGGAGGTGATGATGCCCTGTGATGTCCTGGGGAGACGGGGAGGGGGTGGGACAGCCCGAGGTGGAAGCGGGGTGAGCGGTGCCGCTGCGGTGGCCCTCGGGGCCTGGCAGGACCTGGGTCTGCTACAAATAAATAACGACTGGGAATTTCAAGTAATGTCCCTGCTGCCACCACGCTCTGCCCAGCTCATCCCTCTCCCACTGCTCCTGTGGCACTGGGCTGGGGCGGTGCCTGCAGCGGCTGGCAGTGGGTTTAACTGGGAACCTGCCGTTGTGAAGCTCAGGGGCGAGGGGTGCGTGTCTTTGGGGGATGGGTTTGGGTGACGCCGGCTCCCTCGGGAAGCACGACCAGTGTCTGTGTTGGACCTAGGGGAGGTTCCCAGGTCAGAGAGGAAGGGCCCATCCTGGGGGTCCCTCCGGCGTAGCTTTTGCCTTCCAGTTTTCCTTGGGGGGTCACGCCGTGTCCCTAGTGCCCCTGGCAGGTTTTACAGCACATCTGTCGGAAGTAGGTCCTGCTGCAGAACTTGAACTTCAGGACCAGGGGGCAGTAGGCCACCTTGTTCACATCCTTGCACTCTGGAGGGGTGAGAGGGGAAAGCAGGGTTACAGTTGCTTCAGGAGTGAGGGGACTTCTAAGCATCGCTCTGCAAAGCCCCTTAGGCACCCTGAGGCACAGCTCCTGGGGCTGTTTGCCAGCAAGCAGCAACATGAGGCTTGGCTGCAGAAGCTACTGAGAACTTCACTAGCCAAATCCTCTCCTTGCCAAGGTGCAGGCCCTTCATTTCTCAGGGTCCCGGCATGCCCACATGGCCTGGGACCACAGGGGACAGCACCAGGTCTTCCCATGAGACCCACACCCCACAGTCCAGCACCTAGAGCCCACCTCGGGCTGCGCTGACTCCAGGGTCCCCATGCCATGTGGCCCATGAGGCTGGCAGCACTCTGTGTTGCCCTCCCCAGTGCCCCCCCATGACCCTCACCCCACATTCCAGCACCGAGATCCCACCTCTGGCTGCACTGGCTCCAGGGTCCCCATGCCATGTGGCCCACGAGGCTGGCAGGGCTCTGTGTTTCCCCCCACCCCCAGTGCCCCCCATTCCCCTCACCATCAGGGTTGTCTGTAGGTCCTGATTCACACTTGGTCTCGCACTGCTGCATGCTGGGTGGCTGCAGGGTCTCCACGCAGTCGCTGGACGGCTGCCCGGTGTGAGCCAGGCACTGGACGGATCTTCTTTGCTGGCCAAGGCCACACTGAGCAGAGCACTGCCAGGAAACAGCACAGAGCTGCAGCAGACCCATGGCTTTAATGACATGGTGGGGGAGGGAGAGGGCATGGCAGGTCTTAGGAGGTGCCAAGGAGCAGGATGCAGTTGTCCCTTTCCTTTCCAGCAGCTGCAGGGACCTCACTAGCATGGCTGAGTGATGCAGCCTGGCTTCTGAACCTCTGGGACCCAGAGAGGAGCTCTCTGTCCAGTCCTAAATCACTGGTCTTTTCTAGGCCTCCTGCCACCCCCATGTCAACCTGCAGCTTGTGGGGTGTAAGAGGAAAGGGAGGACTCAGTGTCACCCCGGTGCTGGGCTGAGCTGTGGCAGGTAGAACAGCAATGGCTTGTAGCCAGCCCAGGCTCCCACTGCACCCCTTGCTCCCACTGCATCGCTCCCCATCCCCATGGTCCTGCGGCCCTCAGACACCCGTGGGGTCCCTCCAACAACTTCTGTGGGGCCTGGGAGATTCCCTGCACCAGCTGTGTGCTTTGATGACCATCACAATGTCCTCCCCAGCCAAGGAAGGGGCAAAGAACACCACCATGGAGTCCTGCTGCCCTCCACAGAGTTGTGGTGGCCACGTTGGGTGCTGCTATAAACACCCCATGGGTTTGAGGGATGGGGAGAGTCAGAGTCTCCTTCAATGACCCCATGGAAGCATCGTCCCTACCTCTCCCCACTCGCCCGTCACCCAGCGTGGCGGTGGGCAGCGCCGCAGGTTGCACCTCATGCTGGTGGGGGGCTTGGAGCCTTCGTGGCACTGGGAGGTGGGCAGCGTGGCGCTGTGGTCACCGCTCTTGCACAGGACAATGCGGTGGCGGAAACCCGGCCCACAGCTCGGGGTGCACTGCGAAGAGAGGCCACAGATGGTCAAATGCACCTCGGGGTGGGGGGCAGCTCTGGCTCTCCCCACCAGGCAACTGCTCCCATGGTGCCTGTCTCTTGAGCTGCAGGACTGTTTCCCACAGCCCACTCATCACAGCCAGCAGCCATGCTCTGGCCTAGTCACTGCCACTGTCCTCCTGAGGACACGAGGGAGTGACAGCCAGCGTTACGCACTCACCTCAGACCAGTCCAGGGCAACCCACTCTGGAGGGCACGTCTGGTTATTGCAAGGCTCGAGCATCTTAGGCCGTGGATGGGTGCAGGAAGCATCATCCAAGGTCTTCTCCTCAGTGGCAGAGATCTTACGCCTGCAGAAGACGCTGCGCGTGCGGACGCCTTCGTTGCAGCTTCGGCTGCACTCAGACCAGTTCCCAATGGCCCAGCTGAGGCAGGAAACACAGGGAAGCTTCATGAGGGGCACAGTGGTCCATGCTTGTCCCTGTACTTCCTCACGCAGCCCTACCCCCTGGCTCTGCCCACAGCCTCCCAGGCAGCTCTGGTTGAAGCATAAAGCTCTCCACATCTCCCTTTCCCCTTGAAGAGAGGGGCAAGGGCCAGCCAGGGAGGGGATGAGACAGTGAGGGACTGTGCTGTGCACCTCCTCTGCACCAAAGCAGCCAGGTAGTGTCACTGCAGGGACTGTGGCAGGGGATGCTGGCCTGGGAGTTGCAGGGGGGGCAGTTCCACCCTCCTCCATGCTGACTTCCTCCCACCACGCTCCCTTTCATGCCCTCCAAGCCCCAGGACTCACGCTGGGGGACACGGTTCAGTGTTGCAGGGTCTCTGCCGCTCTGGCATCTTGGTTTCAGGGCTGCAGAAATGGTTGAAGACAGTGGAGCCATCAGCAAGCTTCCTGCACACCACAGACTGGATCTGGCTGCCTGCTGGGAAAAAGGGGCCAGGGGGAAAGAGAGGAAGACCCTGAAGCTGAAGCCAGTGCTAAGCCAGGCCGCAGGGATGAGCCCCACAGCTCTGCTCCTGTGTGGGCAGCTGCTTGTCACTGCATGTCTCCAAGCCTGAAGCTACTCCTCTTTTCATCATCAAGGCCTCCTCTAACATCTACAGATGAAAAGT
The DNA here is from genome assembly GCA_013400835.1 of Zapornia atra. Lineage (NCBI taxonomy): Eukaryota > Metazoa > Chordata > Aves > Gruiformes > Rallidae > Zapornia > Zapornia atra. The sequence continues at coordinate 140,222 of VZTU01016591.1, read as the reverse complement.
GGAGTGGGTGAAGGCTCACCAAGCAGGGCAGGATGCAGGGGAGTCTGCAGAGGATGGAGGATGCAAACATTCCTGAGATCTCTCCTCCTCAGATAAACCTGTTCTAACCTTGCCCTTGTGAGACTTTCTGGGGGGAACAAATGGAACAAGAGGGGACACCACTTTGTCAAGGATGAGCACACAAGACCAGGTCAGTGCCCTTGGCTTGAAACAGGGCACATGATTAAACCTTGCTTTGGAAACCACCTCTTTCTCCATCTGAACACCAACCCAGTCACTCCCAGTCAGGCTCTCCAGAGCCATGAGACATGGCCCAAACCTTGGTGTCAATCCCCACAGGAACCAGCCAAGGGATTCAGGGAAGCATCAGAGGTGTTTCAGTTCTCAGACAGGTAGATCTGAAAGCCAGAGGGGCTGATGCAATTGGGTAACCTGTCCTGCCTTGCACAAGGAAATGAATTTCAAGCATATGATGCCACCTTCTAACACCTCTACCACCTACACCTGCAGTCCAGCTGAAGAATGGCATTCTAGGTTGTCCACCCTGACACTCTGCCTCTGAGATCACGCTGATGGACACCAGCTTGCATGTCTAGAGACCCTTTAGAGCAAAGCAGACCCTAAGGTCCATGTGCTGCCTCGTGTGGCCCAGACACAGCATGTGGGAGCCATGGGAACGTGGACATGGGACAGTGCAGGGTCAAAGCTCACCCCCTGCACACAGCATCGAGCACTTGGTCCAGGGGGTGTAGTGCCAGGAGTACAGGTTTGAGGCATCTCTGCCGATGGGCGCGTTGAACTTGTACCGGATCCCTTGCAGCTCCGTCCGCACGAGGACCTGAGGAGAAAGGCACCACCAAGGCATCAGTGTCACCAAAGTCCAGCATGGTCACAACCATCCAGGTGGCATTCCATGACCTCAGCGTGCTCTTTAAAATCCAGGGCAGCTGAAGTCTCCTCCCCTTCCCTTTCTAGTCCCTTCCAGCTTTGACATGGCAGCCACCAGTGATGGCAGTGATGCAGCCATGAAGGTGACACGACCAGAGGAGAAGGTGCCCTGCACTGACACACTGACCTGTTCCAAAGCCTGGCAGACTGGGGAGGGAGACCTGAGAATTTAGCCCAATTTACCTCTGGTCTCTGTGCCCCCTTACTCCAGGCAGCAGGGACAGGGGCTGATTAGCTCCAGTTCCCACGCACAGTGAGGTGTTTTTAGCCCAGACAGGGGAGGAGTGATGATGGAACCATGTTACCAACCATGACAAAGAGGGTGACATTGGTGGGTCCCAAGGCCTCCAGGGACTCAGGCTCCTCTGGGGATCTCCTGTAGTGGAAGGTGGTGCCTGCGATGTCGAAGCGTCGCGGGGGATCGATGGAGAGCTTCCCATTGATGTAATACTCACCACTCTCCCCTCTCAGCGCTGCAAGGACAGGGCAGCAAAGGTGAGCAGAAGGGCTGAATGCACCTGGATCCTCAGAACTCACCTGTCTCCAGCTTTGGCTCGGCACTTCTCATCTGCCAGGCTCACAGCGCTGCTGTGATGGGGGGGTAAATATCATCAGGCTCCCTGATGATGAGGGAGTAGGTGGGGCAAATAAAGTAGGTGCCTGGGTCAGGCTGAGCCAGAGTCACTAGCAGAGGTAGGACTAATGTACCCATCATCTTGTCTCTGCCTGTCTGGCACCTCAGAGCGGAAGGATGATGCTGTGGGGAGCTCAGCCAGCTGCCGGGGTGGTGACGGGGACGCCTGGCAGTGACACGAGCTGGGTCGGGGCTACTGGGGAGGCTGGTGCCCCGGAGCCTGGCTGTGGTTGCTGGAGTGGGTCGCTAGAGGGAGGTCGGCTCGTTTTGGTTATCTGCTGGCGTTCCCACGCTCTCCTCGCTCGCTCTCCACCACCACCACCACCACCATCACCATCAACACCAACACCATCCCCGCGCTGGCACCCAGCCCCAGCCGCTCCTGCCCTTGCTGCTGGCAACAACCTCAGTGCCGTGATGCTCTGGAGCAGGGAGGGTGCTTCGTACTGAATGAGGACTGAGGGTGCTCCCTCCCCTCCCCACTGGGGTGCAGAGAAGTGGGAGAGCCTGGTGGCAACAGTTGATAAGAGATAAGAGCTTGAGCTCTGCCTCCAGCGCACAGAAATCCATTTTGGATGGACATGAGGAGCTCCCAGTATACCTGGGCAGGGCTGGGAGGGATGGCAGCATCCCCAAAGCCAGCACAGGGAGCTGGACCAGAGGGATGCTGCCAGGAAAGCACCAGTCTCCCACCAGTGCTGGCACCTGGAAAAGCTCCAGCTCCTGGAGAGCCAATGTGAAGGCACAGGGCTGCAAGCCCACCACCCCTGCCCACCTCTCCACAAGCACCATCCTTTGCTGGGAGGAAAGAGAAGAGGAGGGGAAAGAAAAAAGCCCATTGCAAAAACCAGCCAGAGTGGCTGGAAAATGAAGCCCAAGGAAAATGTGAGCAGGTCTATTTTTAATCCCCAGCCCAACATGCTGGTGAAGAGTCGGTGGGGGGGGGGAATGCCAAGGAGCCACAGGCAGTGCCAGAAATGGCAGGGTGTGGGATTTGCTCAGGGTTATGCTGCAGGACAAAGGCAGCACTGCAGAGAGACAGGGGCTGTGTGTGCCACACGCTGGCCTGGGACACACCATCCTGCCAGCATGTCCTGCTGCCTTCCTCTGCCCCCAACCCCGAACTGGGAACCCCAACCCCATCCTCTGCTGCAGAGGGAGGTTTTTCCATGCTGGGTTGTTCCCATGCTCTATCAGCCACAGGGAAATGGCAGCCCAGGGGGTGTCTGGCTGGGATTTCAGTGTACCCCAGCCCCATCTCACCTAGGTAGTTGATGGAGAGGTTCAGCTCCCGGATGTCGATGTGCACGGAGCCCTTGGGAATCTGGATCACCTCTTCATAACCTGTGAGATAACCCAGGGCAGGTGAGCAGCGATGCTTGGCCTCTGAGCAGAGAGCCACCCCTGCCATGAGCTGGATGGGGGTGTGTGCCACTGTTCCCCATGGGTTAAGCACTGCATGGGGAGCTCCTTCAGCCACCCACTGCAATTCAACAGGAAAAGCACCACAGCACAGCGGTTTGCTGGCTTTGCAGTGCCAGCTCTTGTGATGGGACTGGCTGTACTGGGGAGGTGCTGCCCAGCTGGGATCTCCATGGGCATTGCTGCAGGTTGGCTTGAGCTGGGGAGCAGGGAGCTTGGTGCTCTGTGGCAGGGACCAGGGTGCCAGCAGTGGCTGGGTCATGACAGGGGAGAGGAGCGATTTGCTCTCTGCCTTGTCCTGTCCTTTGGGGTGTTTCCCTGGGATGTGTCCCTGCCTGTCCTGCACAGAGCAGGTGAAGCTGAGGAGGGGCTGGAGGGTGGGTGACACTGGCTGTGCTGGCCAGGCCGCTGGCTCCCTACCTCCCTCTGGCAGAGACTGGTTGAAGATGCCCTCAATGGTCTCACAGGAGCTGCCATCTCCCCCACACACACGACACTTGTCCTCCTTGGAATCGGAGCCCAGGACACGGTCACAGCCCACATGCTGGAGGAAGGAGCAGCAGGGAATTAGCCATCCTGGTGTGGCTTTGTCCTCCCCACACATGACCTGCAGCATCCCAGGCAGCTGGGGAACTCCCCAGGGCTCCCCCTGACCAAACCCTCCACGCCACACACAGGCAGTGCCCCATAACTTCCAGGGCCAGCCTGAGGGCATGGGCAGAAACCCAGTGGCTAGGAGCCAAGGCCAAGGTTGGGGTGTCTGTACCGAGGTGGTGGAGCTGGAGCAGCCCAAGGGGACCTGTGTCCCTGCTGCACTGAGGCAACAAGCCCATGTGAAGCCTCTGGCTCTGTCCCACTGCCACAGCATGGGGGTCACCAGTGTGGTTGTGGCTACCTGTGGGGCAGCCCCCCTTTTGTTCCACTGCATAACAACAATGCTGGTGCAGGCCAACGTGGCAGCTGGTGCATGGAGAGCGGACAGGCACAAGCTGGATGTGGTCCTGCTCCCACAGCAGAGGGATGCTCAAGCAGAGGGATACCCAGCGGACATCTGGAGGGCAGAGCAACTCTGCCTGGGGGTCTGCCCTTGCCTCCCCAGCCCCTGTCTGTCCCAGAGCCCAGCAGCACCTTGCACTCCCCGTTGACACAGATGTCGTTGGAGTCCTGCCGGCACGGTGTCCCATCCACCACGGCCGCCGCTCGCTCCGTGTAGAAGTTGAAGCCCTCTGCCAGGCAGTTGAGGGAACAGGCTTTCACACCCCCTGGGAAAGAAGCAGAAGTTCAAAGGATGCCACCAAGGAGAGGGAGGACAGATGTGGAGAGCTGGAGATGGGTAGCAGCTGCCTTACTCCCAGCCTCCTCATGTCTCCAACCTGTGCCTGGCCCACGGCACACATCCGGGTGCCCAGGCAGACATCTGTCCATCCGTGCTGAGCAGAGGGACCTGGGCACCTCTTTACTGGTCAGCACCAAGTGATGGTCCTTGAAGCAGACACTGACATGTGGTGAGGGGCTGTCCTTTCCACACAGCCTGGGAAACACAGGCAGAATGTGACAGGGAAGGAAACACGCTGACTCGTTCTCATCTGGTGTCAGTCGCTCCTGGGTCACCTGGGACTTTACAAGGGCTGTGGACACCCTTGTGCCCATTTTACACACACAGAAAACAAGGCAGAAGCTCTTAACTGAGCTTGTCCAAGGTTTTTTAGCTACTAGATCAGAACAACCATGTTTTTTGGCTCCTAGATCAGTTACTGGACCACACCAACAGTTTCTTTCTGTTAAAGGCTGGTAGATACTGAGTCCTTCACAGCAAACACAACAACAGCTTTACAAAGATGAAAGGGAAGGATGATCAAGTCATAGCTAAAAGACCTGCTTTACCAACACCCCTTGGCAAAGCACCATCTAAGGAACTGAGCATGGATAGCTGGATATTGGCTTATGGTGCCTGGGAACAGGTCGTGGGACTGGTTATGGGAGGAGACACCTGAGCTGAGCCTCATGTCATTGGATTTTATCAAATGCTGGTGCAGATTGTGGCATTTCCTGCCTCTACTGAACACCCCAAGGAGACCCAACAGCCTGATGCACGCCTGAGCAGAGGCAGTTTGCTCCTGCAGGCACCAGCAACAGTCACAAGCCACATGCTGGAGCTGGGAAGCACCCAGGTCGGGAGCAACTGGAATCTGCAAAACCTGCAGCCTGATAGAGCACATCAAAGGGGCAGGTGGAGGGGAGGGGTGGCCCCACAGTGCCTGGGAGCACACCTGCATGCAGCTGGAGAGGAGAAAGAGTAAAGCCAGGAGAGGGAGGAACAGGAGGAGACATGAGAGAGGAATTCAGCTCCTTGGAGGCACGCTCCTGAGCAGGATGTCTGGGCAAGCCCCTGGAGAAGGTGCTCGATCACCTCTCCTTCTGGAGAGCCAACTCCAGGCTCTCCCCAGCCCAGTGAGGAAGCACCACGATCATCTGTGGTGACAGCATAAGCACCACCTCAAAAATCCACAGCCATCTAACCATTCCTGGTGTGTCCAGCCAGACCTCAGGTGCAAAACATCACCAGCAAGGCAAGAAACCAGGAATCATGAGGGACCCATGCTGGCTGTGGGCTCTCCCAGCGTGGAGACCCCATGCCACCGACCCCCACTGGCACCTCACACATGCAACTGTCCCACCAGCCTGGGAAAAGGGCTCGTGGTGGCTCTTCCTGAGCCATATCTGTGATGTAGCCAGTGCTTGCTGGCTCAGGAGCATCTCTCCTGCCAGTGGTCTTGCTCCTGGCAGCGTGGTGCTGTGTTGTGCTGGCTGCACAGAACCCTTTGTCCCTACACACTGCTCTCTAAGGCCATGGACTCCTCTGCCATCACTGGAGTTGTTCCTTGGAGGGTGTTTTGTTCCTTCTGCTTGCCCCATCCCATGGAGGAATTAAAGTGCATTACAATTGATGATGAACAATCTCAAGCCCCTGCTCCTTCCCAGCCCTCTCCCAGCCCCGTGAGCTGCTTCCACTCTCCCTTGGCTCTTGCATCTGCCAAGAGCAAAATGAATAACTAAGCAAATAAGGCAAAAAATAAACAAACAATTAAAGCCTCATTTCATGAGGTATCTGCTGACTGTTGAGCTTTGAGAGGCTGAGCTCAGCGCTTCTTGCTGGGGCTGTGTCTTGCAATCCTGGGGTCTGGACTCCAGGGCTCATAAATCACCCCCATGAAAAAGCACCAGCCTGGCCCCATGCAAAACCTGACCCCTCCACCAGCCCAGGGTGCCCAAAGCCCCATCCAACCTGGCTTTGAACCCTGCCAGGGATCCAGGAGCAGCCCCAGCTTCTCCAGGCAGCCTGTGCCAGGGCCTCCCCAACCTCTCACAGGTTGAGACTGTTGTCCCTTGTCCTGTCACTATGGGATTTGGTAAAAAATCTCCCTTCACCTTTCTTTACATCCCCTCTAGGTACTGAACAGCTGCAATCAGGTCTCCCCCATCCTGCCAGGGTGCCCAGACTCAGGAAAATTTGTCTGTAGGTGTGTGAGGGGGCTGGAGAAGAGCAATGACACCTTACTCAATGACACCTTACCACCTCCACGGCCCCAACAGAGCTGAGGGTCCAGTGTGGACAGCCTGGCCAGTTAATCCTGTGAGTCTCATCAGGAGCTGCTCACTGACAGCTCCCAGGCAGGTGAGCATCTGCACACACAACTTCTTGAGAGCTGGGATGTTCTCCTGGCCAAGGGCTTGGCTGCCAGAATGAGCTGAGAGCTGCAGCTTTCAGCACCTCTCTACTCATGTGAATGTGCCTTAGTTTCCCTACATGGGCAAAGTAAGACAGTGAAACCCTTTGGCATTGAATAAACAATGTGTAACCTCCTCCTGACCATTACCCATGGCCAACCTGGAGAGATGAGACAGGGATCTCCCAGATCCCTTCTGGACACGATCACGCCAACGCTCGCAGCCTGCTGGGAAGGGGATGGGTTTCATCACCTTACTGTACAGAAGAGGAAGTTGAAGCAGAGAGGGAAGGGGCATTTTTTTTGGAAAGCCAAAGCAAGAAACAAGGTGAGGGCTGATGTTCAACTGGCCAACCATCCTCTGGACAGAAAGCACCTGGGGAAGAGAGAAGTCCAAGCAAGGGCAGATCCAGCCCGAGGGGCTGCCTTCCACCCTGGCATCCATTGGGGGTCTTTCTGTGACTTACTGCTTTGCAATTTTATTCCATTTTTATTGATCCATCCCCTGCAGCCTCAGCACATCTGCTCCAGCTGCAGGAGCCCTGCTGGGACATGTCCTTATTTACACAGCTGCAAAGGATTTCCCCGGTCAAGTTCATTAACTACATGAAGGAGACGCGCTGTTCTTTCTCATTATTAAGAGATTTTTTTTGCCACAGAGGCCTCCTCCTGCCCCCTCTCCTCCCTAGACCCTTCTGCAGGACACAGGAGGACTGCCCTCAGGCAGAGCAGAGCTCTGCTCTCTGCAGGATCCACCAGGTCACTTCCCTTCTGCACGTGCAGAAGCTTTACCTGCCCCATCTCGAACCAGATGCTAGCAACTCCCTTCTCTTGTCTGCCTTTCCTCTTTGCTCACTCAGCACTTAAGGCTTGAGGGAAGAAGTTGAAGCTCTGATGCTGCTGGAATGGTTTCTAGCAGAGCAGTGATGTTAAGGAGACATTGCACAGGGGTAAGTGACTCAGGGCACAGAAGGACAGTCGTGAGCCTGTGCTGTGGGCAGCTGCCTGGACAGATGCACATCGATCTGCAGTCATGCAAAGAATCACAGACTCACAGAATGGGGTTGGAAGGGACCTCAAGAGATCATCAGGTTCAACCCCCTGCCAAAGCAGGGTCCCTAGGACAGGGAGCAAAGGTTGGTGTCCAGACAGGGCTGGAATCTCTCCAGAGAAGGAGACTCCACACCCCCTGGGCAGCCTGTCCCAGGGCTCCCTCACCCTCACTGGGAAGAAGTTCTTCCCCATGTTGGTGTGGAACTTTCTATGCTCCAACTTGAGGCCATCGCCCCTTGTCCTGTCCCCACAGACCCTGAGCAGAGGCTGCCCATGTCCCCGTGTCCCACCCTTCAGATACTGATAAATATGAATAAGATCACCAAGGAGGAGGCGGGTAGACCCAGGGACAGAGAGCAGGCAGCGTGCAGGACCCGGGTGAGAGGAGATGGTGCCTAACTACCCACCAGACCACTTGGACCACGACACTTCTCCCAGCAGAGAGTGAGGGAGGCCAGATCCCTGCACAGCCCTGCTTCGGTTGTGCCTGAGGCACGGGGTGGGGTGGTGCTCAGCCCAGCCCCAGCACTCACCTCCCCGGTAGGTCTTCCAGGTGTAGTACTTCCCCCGGAAGGGGACGTTGTCGAACTCGGCACACTGCAGCTCTCGGAAGTCCTGGGAGCCCGGCGGGCAGTCCTGCAGCCACACAGCCACCATCAGCACGCTGCCAGGCAGCTCGCCCTGCCTGCCAGGAGGACACCCGCCCTTCCAGGGATGGACACCAGCCCTGACAACTGGGTGCCAGTCCAGCACGGCAGGACCATCCTTCCCCCCAAGCTAAACGCTATCTGAAGCCTGAACAGCGTGAGGCCTTTGGGCCCCAGTGGGTCTGTCTGCAAATGCAACGCTTGCTCTTGTGAGCAATCCTTTAAAAGCATTTAAAAATCCCTTCAAATCCTTTAAAAGCTGGGTGCAAAGCCCAGGGGAGGCAACAGGGAACCATCTATTCCCTCACTACCAGCCTGTGGACCTTAAAGTTACCATCTCCCAGGCCCAAAGCTTTCCTGAACTTCCCTGCAGCAGTGGTTCCTCTTTGTTCTTCTCCAGGTCCAACCCTCAGCTCTGGGATGCTATGTTGTGCTTCACAAGCTGCTCTCACCTGACCAGGCTTGTGCTTGCAGCGTGCCAGAGGCAATCACTGTCATGTCACTGCTGGAAGCCTCTGATCTCTCCTCCTCTGCCTCCTTATCTTTTCAGGCCCCTTGATGAGGAAGCCCCACAGGGACATGTCACCCAGCTCCCCACAGAGCCAGCTGGCAGCCAGCACAGACGGGCATCATCCTGCTCGGCTCTGCCCACCGTGGGGTTGTTCCCCAGCACAGCGCCCACAGCCCCCACCCAGCCCTGTCTCCCTGCAGCTGTGGGCTCATCCCCAACACAGCGCTGCCTTCCCCACCAGCAAGGCCCCCCTCAGCCCACTGCTCCTCCTCTCCCAGAGCCCAGCAGTACTCACATCGGTGTTGCAGGACCGGTACCGCTTCCGCTCCCCCAGACAGTACTTCCCCCCGATTGTTGGTCTGCCAAATAGGAAATGAGATGGGAGAGGCAGCTCAGGACAGTGAGCTGCCATTGGGGCTGCCCCAGGTTTGCAGGAGCCCCATGGCTTTTCCCAACCCTGCCCCACTGCAAGGACAGATCCTGCCTGGGGGGGGTATTGCAGGAGAGCAGCCCCCCCCACCCCAGCATCCCCCATGCACTCAGCTTGGGGCTGTGGCTGCAGATGTGACACCAAGGGTGAAAGCATTGAGCTCCTGGGAAAGCAGAGCTGGCATCTGCGTGCAAGAACCTTCTGGAAACTGAGCACAGAGCTGCACCCAGACCTGGCTCCTGCCCTCCTCTCCAGCCCAGAGTGATGCTGTGCAGCCAGGACAAGGCAGGGCTGTGCTGACACAGCCATGTGCGCGTACACCTACCGTGGGCTGTCGCAGTGGCGAACGGATGATGATACACCCCCACCACACGTCCTGCTGCACTCTCCCCAGGATGACCAGGCTCCCCAGGCTCCATCCACACCCTCTGGTCGGGTGCCAAAGGGCACACACTCCCTCTTGTAGCACCACTGTGGAAAAACAGAGCTTCAAACACCCCGAGCAGATGGTTGTCCCCTCTCAGGGTGCTGCCCAGCTTCCTTTGGACACAGCAGCTGGCTCAGGGCTGTTTTGATCCTTTGAAACCTGAACTCTGAGCCGTGCTGGCCTGAGAGCCAAGTTCTCCAGTGCCAAGGACATCTGTCTCTCCTCAGGCACCCTCTCCTCCCAGTCACATTATCATCTGTGCATGCTGGGTACCTGGGTCTTGTGGGAACGCTGCGACCAGTCCCCCCACTCCCAGCTCCTGGTGAACCATCCTGTGGGGCTGGTGACCATGGGAATGTGGGTCTCTTCCCCACTTCTCCTCCCACTTCCCAGTCCTGGGTGACTGGGTCAATGGGGTGACATGGGGGTTGCAAGCAGGGACAGGTAACAGCACATGCTACCTGTAAAAGCACACAGCAGCCAGTCCCAGGTGGGACTTGGGCAGGACCTGCTGCTGCTGGGTGGTGGGGCCAGGATCCATGGGGGAAACAGATACCTCCACTGCCAGCTGCTTCTCCCCAGGATGTAAAAGTATGTATACTGGGAGCTCAAGGTGTGGTCAGAACAACCCAATCTGCAAAGGTTCAGTTTAAAATAAAGCTTTGATTATAGCAAACAATGTTGTGCCATTGTTCTGCTGAGGATCCTTAAAGAATCCTCCTGTCCCAGGCCTGTTGGGTGACAGATGCTCCTGAAAACTCACCTCTGAAACATTTCCCTTGGACCTGGAAAGCATCCTGCACCCCCTGGAGTCAAGAGTGATGCAAGGAGCAGGACACTGCCAGACCGGCTGCCGTGCTCGGGGCAGGGTGCCAGACTCTGTGCCTCAGGGGCTGAGATAATCCCAGGAAGGAAGAAACTGCTGTGTGCCTCTTCCAGGGACTGATAACCCACCCTGGAGCTGCTGGCACAGTCTCTCCCAGCTCCCTCTGAGCCAGGGTCTCCATGGGCAGCTCAGCTGGATGGGAAGAATGAACCACAGCCTCCTGGCATGCCAGTGCCCTTCCAAAGGTGCAATCCCATGCAGGCAGCTGGTGTCCCTGCTGATGCTCCAGACTGGAGCTAGTGAGGCTGCTGCTTTCACAGGAAGGACCCAGGAGCCTGCCCAGCCCCTGAAAACCCCTCCACGCTTGCTCAGGATGCCCAAGAGCATCAGTGATGGGATCTGCTTTGTGCCCTGGCTGCTGAGAGCAGATCCAGGCTCCTTCTCCTGCAGCAAGCATGGACGTGTGCCAGCTGAAGGACCAGGTATCAGTTGGGGGGATGTAATGAAAGGTCAGGGGGATGTAATGAAATGCACTGACCACAACCTATGGAACAAGTGCTTAATGAATGGAAATTATTTTAAAAAAAAGAGGTAAAAGAAACCCCAAGCCAACAGTTTTTGGCAGGGAAGGAGCCAGCAAGACAGTGAACCTGCTGTGTGAGCATCTGGGCTGCTGGGAGCATCCCCAGGGCAGCAGAAACTGCCACCAGATCGGGGCCTGAAGTCACCCATGGCAGGTTCTTAGGGTAGCACAGTGGAGCCATAACCACCACAGGGAATCCATTCAAAAGAACAGAGAATTTGGGAGAAGGAAACAACCAGAAGGCTGGGACGTGAGCACAGCCAGCACCATCCAACAGAGCCTGACTCACTCTTCCCATCCACTGCTTCCCAGCTGGGTGGCAGGGAGCAAAATCTCACCCTCTCTCTCCTTTAATCTTGCATAGCTCAAATAGTTTCTACACCCTGATCCTTCCCAGCTAGAAAGGGAGAAGTCAGGGCAAACCTCAGAGAGCTGCTTGGGCCAAGGGTTGAGGTCTGAGGGCTCACAGGGCTGGCAAGGTGGATGTATAAAAACTTATAGGAAGGTGGATCTTCTTTCACCCAAGGATATTAAATCACTTCTGAACCATGAATTAATATAGAAGGGTGAAGAGAAGCTCAGGAAGGTAAGTGGGGGTTCAAAGGGAGTCAGTGTCTTCACTGGGAATAGCTCCCAGGAGTCCTGGGGGCTGTGGCAGCTTGTTGCTGCACTTCTCTTAGGGGTCTTGGAGACCCCTGGTTAAAAACCAACCTGTAACTGGAGGGGAAAAAAGAAAAGAGATATTTAAAAGTGTGAAAAGCAGGTAAAAAAGATAGCTAGTAGAAAAAATTGCCATTGTGTATGGTGAATCTCCAGCATGGATGTTCTGAAGTCCCTCTGAAAGCATGTTATAAGCCCATTGTCCCTCATGGGAAAACGGACAAAGCCCTCTGTTCTCAGGACAGCCAGGACACTCCAGCAGCCCTAAGGACAAGAAGTTCCTTTAAAGCATACACCTCAGCTTGACATCACCCTACTGTGCCTCCTGGGAGAGACCAGGAAACTCACAGGAGCACAGACTTCATACTGGGCATTTCCAGCAAGATGATCTGTGCCTCAGGGTGATTACCAGCCCCTGGGCTCCTTGGCACATCCCAGCCTCCCTCTACACTGATGGGGAGGGTGGGGGTGGCTCCAGGCTGGTGGGTGTTCTTAAATCAACTCTGTGTTCACCAACCCAAACAATAACCCTGGTTATTGCTGGGAGAGGGATGCAACCCCCTCACTGTGAACTCCCAACGGTGCCCTGGGCTTCCTTACCCCCTTTTCAATGGTGTTGGTTTGGCATATGGTCCCCTCAGCAGCTGGGATGCTGTTGGTTATGCAGCGGTTGCTTTTACTCAGACACCATAACTCACTGCAGACTTCCTGGAGAGAGGGAGGTTTTGGGGGAGAGAGGGGGAGGGAGGAAGAAAGAGACAAAGAAACAAAGCCAAGATTAGGATCTGCTTGTGCCAGGGGTTGTGAGGCTGGGGCAGCAGCACACCGATGTGTTTGGGAAGCACCAGCAGCATTCCTACACCACCTGGGTCTGGATTTGCCATGTGGATCCAGATCTGCCTCTGCAGGAAGCTGGGACTCCCTGGGAGCACCAACCAACCCAGCACAGGGAATCACAGAGCCACAGAACGGTTTGGGTTGGAAGGGACCTTAAAGATCATCAAGTTTCACCCCCCAGCCATGGGCAGGGACACCTCTTGCTAGCCCAGGCCCTATCCAACCCAGCCTTGAACACCTCCAGGGAGGGGGCAGCCACCACTTCCTTGGGCACCCTGTGCCAGGGCCTCACCACATCCACCATCTCCTGCTACAGGAATTCACTGCAGGTGACTACCTTGTGTACTGGGAGGCTCCAGCCAGCCAAAAAGTCCTAAAGGGAAGAATCCTCTGGAAGATTTACTGCTGTTTTCAGAATAATCCAAATACTTTTGGTACTGAGCTAGCCCTACAGCAGCTCTAGAAACAGGCACTTCTGCTGTCTGATGTGTGTTCATCAGGCAGCACCACTGCCCATGCATCTCACCGCTGACTGTTTTCTCTAGGTGAAGGTGGATGTGTTATGTCAATCAGACCTTTACAGCAGATGCTCTCCCCCTATGCTCAGACAGTTGGCAAAGTCCAGAACATTAAGAACAGCAAAACATCAGGCTGAGGTCTCTTCTCTTGAAACAACCTTTCCTTTCAGTGGTTCCTGCATTTAAAGAGGAGGGGATGGCAGCAGGATGGCAGGAGTGGCTTAGGTGAGCAGCTGTCCCTCAGACACAGCACATCAACCCACCTCCCCTGGAAGGAAGAAGTTTCTCCTCCTAAATTTATGTGAGCAGCAGCATCATGACTTCTAGTAAGGATTATAGAAATAGGGATGTGTACAAACCCCTGCTGAGAGAGAAGCCTGGATGAGGGGACAGCAGCTTGGCCTTCAGCTGCCACCCTTGGGGTCCAGCAGCAGCCAAGGTATCAGGCAGAGGCAAGAGACTTGTTCCCATGGAAATAATCTGACCAAAGCTGAGCTGGGGTCAACCTTTGCAGATGGGAAACATCCTCCTCTGTCCTCTCACAGGGAAGCAAAGCAAAAAGCTCACAGGGAAGGTCCCAGTGCCCTTCATTTGAAGCAGGACAGCAAAGCGATGTGGGCAGCAGAGGAGTGGCCCCATGGCCCCTTTGCCCTTGTAACCCCCATCCTCCACCCCCTGGGAACCGATAGTAAAGCAGGAAGGCTCTCTAACCCCATGCTCCACCCCCTGGGAACCGACAGTAAAGCAGGAAGGCTCTCTACCCCGTATTTACACTGGCGAGATTTAACTCCGTACTGGAAGCGGCACTGCTCGTCTGCATCGTAGGCCTGTCCTGGAGCCACCGTTGGGTAGACGAAGTCTTGCTTGGGAGGAGCGTTGTTCAGGCACAATCCCATCCCAGAGCTGGAAAGAAGAAATGGAGAATCAGAGCTTCCCCTTCCTTGTTAGTCTCTGAGCTCTGCTTAAATCACGGCCCCTGGCACCACCCCTCTCCGGCTCTGAGTGCCAGGGTCTTGCCTGGCCCCATCCATGGAGAGTCCCAGGGCTGCACTCAGGGGTGGGGGAAAGGCAGCACAAAGAGGGAGAGGGATGAGATGAACTCATCATCTGCCAGCCTGGCCAAGACCTCAGGGTTACCTGGGGACAAGGCAGTCTCTGCCTCGGTGCTTTCCCAGCTGTGCCTTGCTGTGGTGCACAGAAGTCAAGACCAAGGGGGACACGTGTTGCTGTGACCAAACATGAGCTTCCCTGGAGATTTGGCCCATGGGGTTTGGCCAAGCTTTGCAGGACAGGGGGGCAGGCTGTGGCCCCTTGGGAAGACTTGCCTTCACTGCCCCTCTTGCAGCATTAGGATGGCATCATCCCCAGTTTGAGATGCACACTCCCCAGGCACTTCCCTAGGCACAATGACCCACACATTTCCTTCTTCCAGTTGTGACTCAAGTCCTACCCAGTCCTTCTGTTAGGTAGTGCCTGTATCCTACTAAAACCATCACCAAAATGGGTCCTGACTGCTTGTTTTGTGATAGAAACCCTAAGGGCTGCCTGAACCTTGGGACAAGCTCTTTCATGCCGCAGAGGCATGACTCAGGCAAGGTGACAATGCTGAAAATCTGGAACTTTGGAGCCTGATTCTTGTCTCCTGAATCCTAATTAGTCTAGAGAAAAGAAGGCTCAGGGGAGACCTGATTGCTCTCTACAACTCCCTGGAAGGAGGGTGTAGAGAAGTGGGAGTCAGTCTCTCCTTCCAAGTGACAAGTGACAGGACAAGAGGAAACAGCCTCAAGTTGTGCTGGGGAGGTTTAGATTGGGTATCAGGGAAGATTCCTTCACCCAAAGGGTTGCCAAGCACTGGAACGGGCTGCCCAGGGAAGTGTTGAAGTCCCCCATCCCTGGAGGGGTTTAAAATGTATGTTGATGTGGTGCTTGGGGACAGGGTTTACTGGTTGAACTGGCCACGCTGGGTTAATGGTTGGACTCGATGACCTTAAAGGTCTTTTTCAACCAAAAACATTCTGTGATTCTAAAGGTGCTTTGGAAAAATCCAGAAAGCCTTCTCCTACACTGCTTGTTCAGAACCAACTCCCCTCCTTTACTGTATGGAGAAGCTGCCCAGACCATGCAAACCCAGTCCAGTCTCCACCTCCTCCTTCCCCAGCACCCCAACCCTCCCCTGCAATTCCTGGCTGAACATCAGAAGTGTCCAAAGGCCTCCAGAAGCTACTGATACATTAGTGAAGCTTCTGGAAGTGGAGAACCTAAATAAAGGTTAAGTGGGGTTAGGACCTTCAGCAGGCAAGCAAACCAGGGGAAAGTCAAAGGGAAGGAAGGAAAGAAAGCACGTGCCTCTTGGGATAGGATGAGGTGCTGGGAGACAAGACAGAAGTTGCAGGGGCTGTGTACTTTGGGGGGTTTTCTTTGGCTTTACCCACTCCTCACAAGTGACTGTGAGAGGTTGGAGGTGTGTGCTGGTTGCGAGGTAGAAGGAAGAGCAAGGTGAGATGGATTCCTTACTCCAGGAAGCTGGTGATGTAATCCCTGCTGCACGTGGACCACACAAATGGGTTGGTCTTCATGGTGATGTGAGCAGCCATGAGCTTGGCTGTTTCTTGCCCACGGGAGCCACAGCTGTTTCCAACCCCATCGTGATTCATGCCAAACCTAGAAAGCACCCCCAAGGCAACAGAGAGAAGATCAGCTGCTGCATCTGGACACATCTGGATCACCCACAGGAAGGATTTTTCAGCTCCTGTTGGCAGGAACAAGCCCAGAGGTGCCTTTCCCTGTGATGGCTGCTCCCAGGGGCTCCTCCAGCACAGTACTCACGTGTGGCCGATCTCGTGGGCAATGGTGAAGGCTGTGGCCAGGCCAATGTCCTCGTTGATGCTGCAGCTTCGTTCTCGTTCACACATCCCACCAACGGGGGCCAGGCCTAGGGAAGCCAGACAAGGCTGTCACAGAGGGTCAGCCCAAAGCACCTACAGGGGACATGGGTGGTGTCTGGGGACTAACTGATGGGCTTCATGCTCGCTAACCCTGAGCGTAACCTGCTGGGCTTTGGGATGGATCCAGGGCTCTTATGGCCTGTGGGCACACGGTCACTCCCAGCAGTAATCCCTCCCTGACTGCTTAGTCTAGACCAGGGCAAGACAAATTTGGATCTACAGCCAGGGATAGAAATCATAGAATCCCAGACTGGTCTGGGTTGTAAGGGACCCCATGGATCACAGAGCTCCAACCCCCCTGCCACAGGCAGGGCCACCAACCTCCAGGCCTGGAGCTACACAAGGTTGCCCAGGGCCCCAGCCAACCTGGGACAGCTGCAAGGTCTGTCTGCATCTAGCAGTTTAAATAAAGAA
Source organism: Zapornia atra (assembly GCA_013400835.1). Lineage (NCBI taxonomy): Eukaryota > Metazoa > Chordata > Aves > Gruiformes > Rallidae > Zapornia > Zapornia atra. The sequence goes on along the minus strand of VZTU01016591.1, from coordinate 123,639 downwards.
CTCCCTTTACAGTCATCACAAAAAAGCCTTAATTCTCTCTGCTAAGCCAGGAATACTCCAGCAGACGATGGACCAGCCCTTAGATGAGAGTGATTCTTCATCATGAGGCTGGACACATCCCAGGGAAATAATGGAGGAGCATTCCAGAGCCCATCCATCCTCTGGGTTGCTGCTTTTAGTATTTACAGAAGTAGGGAGACTAGATGGTTGAGGAGGCTGGAAACCATGGGGCTGCTCCTGGCTCTGCTGCCAGTGCTCGTGGTAGCGTTGGGCAAGAGCTTCCCCTCATGCAGCCCTTGCTCACCAGGCTCCTGGTAGAGACACAGCAGCAAAGTCCTACCTACCCAAGGTGCCACAGGGTTTGTTCTTGTAGATGCAAATGTCATATCTGCAGAGGAGAGAAGGGCAGTGTTAGGAACAATGTGGGCAGCTCAGAAGTCTTTCACAAGCACATCTCCTTTTCACCAGTGTGGTCACATCTGAAACAGCCCTTATGGCTCAGGTGACACCCCTGGAATGGGAAGTACTGACTGTAACAGGTAAGATCTGTATGGTATGATGTGGAGAGGCTGAGACTCAGGGTGGATTTTAATGACTACTCCTGTCCCTTAGCTATGGGGCAGCACTGAGCAGGGTCAGGGCTTTGGTTTTGATGAGACACATGGTAAGGCAGCAGGGACGATGCTACTCTAGCTCTTTGGGTTGGTGCTCCAGCTCTGCTCATGAGCACCCAGTGCACTCCCAGGAGCTGGCCACTCCCAAGATGCTCCTCTTAGGAACATGCCTCCTGTTTAGGTTGGAAAAGACCTTTAAGATCATTAAGTCCAACCCACAAGTTGCCAGCCTGAGGGACAGCTGCTGCTAGGGGCGGGGGGGAAGATGTGGGAAGGAAGCCTCAGATGGGGCTTGGACAGAGACAGAGGACAACCCCCCAGCCCATGAGGACAGGGCCAGCCTTACCTGGTGATGAGCACTGCGGTGTCGTGGTTGGCTATGCCGTTCTCAGGGATAGCATTCCCATTGCCATTCCTGTTCACTATGGATTTCTGCCACTTGCAGAAGCTGTCTAGGGACTTCCCAGCGTGGTGGTTAATCTCCAGTGTGGGCTGGAATGAAGCAATATGACAATGTGTTCCCAGAAAAGCTCTGATGTGAAGGCACTGCCTATTCCCAAGCCACCAGAGCACTGCTGCCAGTCCAGATACCCCCAATTTTTCACAGAAGCCACAGGGAAGCAAGATTTTAGGAGGACTGAAGCTACTTAAACCTCCTTTAAACAGTCCTCAGGGTCCCAGAGCTCTCCCTCAGCTTAAACCTCATCCCCAGCTGCCATTGAGAGGAGGTGGTGCACCCAGCAGACAGCACTGGGGGGACCCCCTGAGGCTGCCATTCTGGGGAGGGGGGACACAGACCCACAGATTAAGCACCAACACATGATGGGAGCAGCTTGGCAAAGCCCACCTTACCTGATCCTCAGTGAGGAGAATCAGCCGGGTCACCAGGATATTGACTATATTGCCCAGACTCGAGTCCTGGAAAAGTTTGGCAACCTGACCTCCAAGAAACAAGAAAAGAGGAGTCTTAAAAATGAGCTCACTGGTGACCTCACTGCCTGGGTGATGCTGTGAGCAGCTCCACGTGCTGGGCACCCAGTGGAGGGAAGCAGGAATGCTGCATCAGCGTGGGCTGGGGTGGGTCTGAACACAATCTCTTTAGAAATCAGAAATTGGAATATGGGCCTCCACATCATCACTTGGATGGTAGAGACTCCTAAACCAGGTCCAGACCTCGCTGTGTCCTACTGGGGGCAGTGAAGCTGGCATCCCACAGCACCTGCTTCTTGCCTGGAACTCCAGCGGGGAAGTCCCATGGTCCTGGCATTACACAGCCACAGGGACCAGGCTTTGCTGACAGCTCATCGGCAGGGAACCACACAGCATCCCTCAGAAATCTGCCACCACACGATGGGTGTTTTGCAGCAGATGAGACAGGCAGGAGCAGCATTGTTTTAAAATCTGGCAACTGCTTTAGAAATGCAAACAGAGCAAGGCATGAAAGGAGATCCTGCAGAGGACAGGACAAAGAGCCAACACAGAGGGGCTTTCAGCGGTTTGATGGATAACTTCCAAGCCCATCTCACCTCACAGGAGGATTCAGCACGGCCAATTCAGGCTGTTAATGCATCTAGCTCGGTATCCTGCCGCCAGCAATGACCCAAATGTGATGCTGCAGAGGAAGCTCCTCCTCAACACAGGCAGCGCAGTGTGGAAGAGCAAGGGGATTTCTTCCTACCCCTCACACCGCTCAGCCCCCAAGCGTGAGAGCTCACTGTCCTTATGCTTTCCCATGTGTTTCTCAGCTTGGCTGGCTCTATTTGCAATGCTAATTTGAGATGAGAGAGATGCTGTTCAAAGAAAGGGCTTTGTTCTTTCAGGCTATGGACCAGAGTTTACTTCTCCTACAGTGCCTGCCCCCTACAACAGAGTCCCTGCAGGCTCCAGAGTTATCACCTCTCAGAAGCAGAGCCACCATGTCAGGATTTTTGACCCAAATGTCTCTCTCTGGGGATGGGGAGAAGCCACAACAACCCTGGAACATTCACTCCCCCATCCCACCTATCTTCTTGCAGGAGGAGCATGTGGCACCCTCTGCCCAACACTCAAGGGGAAGGACAGGATTTATTCTGCTGCCAGGTGGGTGAACCCCTGGTGTGCCCCAAGGATCCTGATGTGGTTATAACACTTACAATATTCATGATGGCCAGGATGTACTGCTCGATGTCCCTCCGGCCGTGGTAGCCCACCATCATTTTGTCAGCCACCACCAAGGTCTCCACGTAGCGCTCGGTGCTGACGGATCTCTTGAGGGGCAGCTGGCCCCGCTGGCTGTGGTTGCCTGATGGCTTCAGAGGGGAGGGCTTCAGCGTCCGCAGCCACCAGTGTCTCCCCTTCCAGGGCTTCTCATCTGAGGAGGGAAGGAGTTAGCAGGACACAGAGGTGAGGGCAGGCAGGATGAGCTTGGTTTCAGGGCTCCATTAGAAGAGGGGTGGCAGCAGGGACAGGGAGGGGATTGTCCCTCTCTGCTCTGCCCTCCCCCAGCTGGAGTCCTGTGTCCAGAGCTGGGGCCCAACACAAGAGAGATGTGGGGCTGTTGGAGAGGGGTCAGAGGAGCCACGAGGATGCTCAGAGGGCTGGAGCAGCTCCCCTACAAAGAGAGGCTGAGGGAGCTGGGCTGAGTCAGCCTGGAGAAGAGAAGGCTGTGGGGGGACCTCATTGCAGCCTGCCAGTCCCTGAAGGGAGCTTGTAAGCAGGAGGGGATTCAACTTTTTAAAAGGATAGACAATGGCAGGACAAGGGGGATGGATTAAAACTAAAGGAAGGAAGGGTTAGATTAGATATTAGGGGGAAGTTTTTTACAGAAAGAGTGGTGAGGGGCTGGAACAGGCTGCCCAGAGAGGGGGTGGGTGCCCCATCCCTGGGGGTATTCAAGGCCAGGTTGGCTGGGGCCCTGGGCAACCTTGTGTAGCTCCAGGCCTGGAGGTTGGTGGCCCTGCCTGTGGCAGAGAGGTTGGAGCTCTGTGATCCTTGGGGTCCCTTCCAACCCAGCCCAGGCTGTGATTCTATGACTCTGTGTTGGGGGGTACAAGTACCTAGCACCCCGCAGGCTGCGTCCATGTGTGGGTACTGCAGAGACGATCGCTTGTACACGACGTGGGGGCTGCCCTTGCCCTCGCTCCCTGTGCTGACGTTGGCTCCCGGTCTCAGCGGTTCAATGAAATACTCCTCCTCATCTGCAACGATCACCCCATGCTGCAGAAGGAAAGAGACAGAGGGAAATAAGAGAGGTGGAGAAAGAACTGGGTGACATACCGGTGGCTTCTTGGGATGATTAATCACTGAGTTTCTTCACCTTCTGAGAATGTGGAGGGATCTTTAATTTACGCACAAACACTGAACTATATGAACCTACAGAGCAGAGAAAAGCAAGCCAGATGGCCATGGATGCCTTGGGACATCTGTGTTCACTAAAGTCCTCTGGAAATCACAGTCTTTCCTTGCAAAATTATGAATAAGTTGTTTCCTATTCCACCCACTCAGTCTAACTGAGAGCTGTCTGTGGGCTCCTAAATATCATGCCTTCAACTAGCAGCACCACTCAGCAGTGAGATCTATCTCCCCTGCTTTTCAACCTCGCTGAGGACCCTTTGTAAGCTGCTCAGGACCATCACTACCTGCTGGGAAACTCAGGTACAGAGCTGCAGACAAGATTAGATGTTCAGAAGCTTCTGAGACCCAAGGAGGCTTTAAAATCTGCAGTCTGGTTTGCAGCCAGCAGGACCACAGCCTTCCTCTGGAGCCTGAACCCCTTGCTGTGCCCCACAGGCATTGCTGCCCCTTTATACCTCAATCAGAGGATCTGGTTTCTGCCCCTTTCCTTGTTAACTAGTCAGGGTTTTTGTGTTGTTCTCATTTGATTTGTTGTCTGATTGAATCTCATCTGTGAGCCCAGCCTTTGCTCTCTGCAAGTGGACCCCCTCATGCAACCGTGATGCCCAGCAGGATGAGCAGCCAAACCCTCCCAAGATCACTCCTCTGCAGCTGGTCCTACCTCACAGAAAGCTTTCCCTCTATGTAAAAGGTCTGAGCAACCTAAAAACCTTCTGGTACCCCAACACAACACAAGCAGAAGCTCCACTGCTGTAACAACTCTCTCCTGGCATTGAACTTTAGCTAACATGGGGGTGCTATCAGCTGAACCTTGCCATTAAGTGATGTGAGGCACAGAAACGTGCCTGGCATTGCTCAAAAAGGACAAGAAGTATCCCAAAAGTTTAAGACCTGTGATACCTGGCTGTCCCCCCGGCTCCCTGTGTGCAAGCATAGCTCTGGGTGCAGAGACACCCTCAGCCCTGCCATCAGTGGTGTCTGTCAGATGTCACAGCACAGGTTCTCACTGTGCAAAGGGGTGAGGAGCCCCCATCTGCCAGGATGAGGAGTGAGGAATGAAGTCTCTGTTAAACACCTCGAGGTCCTTGCACGGAGCAGTGGAAGGCACCACCGGTGTAACAGTGTTTTCACCAGGCATTCGTGGGGGGAGAGCCCCTGTGGGGTGGACGCTGCCTCCACAACAGGTCTCTCCCCCTCTCCCTCCCCGCCAGGAGAGCTGAATCGGGGCAGTGTGTGCACAGCAGAGTCCCCATCTCCAGAGTGCTGGGGGATTTCCTCCTGCACCAGGCTCTGTTGCTTTTGGCTCAACTCCACCTTTTCAAACACAAGCGAGGTACTGTGAGGTTAGCCTGGCGAGGGCTCCGGCGGAAAGCCGAGTGTCGGCCGGTGAAGCCAGCTGGCTGCTGGCTTTGTGGGACGGGGAGAAGGAGGTCACCACCGGCTTGGGGCAGAGCAGCAGGAGGGGAGAGCACATCCTGCCCCAAAACCCCCATGGACTACCAGAAAGGGGTCGTTCTTACTTAAACTTGGAGACTCCACAGAGTGCAAAAGCCTCCATGGCCTTCCTGGCATCCTTCAGCAACGAAGCTCAGCCACGGCAGGAGCCTGAAGCCTGCCCCATCACTGACCCCAAGGGCTGAGCTCTGAGGTCCGAGCGCTGGACGTGACACAAGGCTGTCGAAAGGGGGGTGGCGAGAAGCCCTTAGAGAGATCCCTGTGGTTTGTGGGGGAGCTAAACTGGATATCCTGTCTATGATTCACCCAGGTCATCTGCAGAGCAAGGATGGTTTATGCTATTAGCTTATAACCACACTCAGAACAGCACAGCCACATATTGCGATCCGGCTCTTCCACCTCCTCGCACACACACGCGACGTTACCCTCAGCAGCGGGGCCATCTGCCTTGCTCCAAGCATTTCATGTTCCCACTGACTTCAGGGGGGCTTTTTGGATGAGGGAACAATTTCAGCACAGACACACAGGGCTGAAAACCTGCCTGTTAACCCATCCTTTGACGACCTGACACAAGAAGGGGGTGACATTTCTCTCCTAAAGCTGTTTTCTCCTCGCTGTGATTTGTGTTTTGACACTAGGACACAGGTCTTTGGGATCTCTCACACAGCCAGTGGGATGAAACATGGCTTTGCTTAAGACTGCCCAGGCTGCTCCCTGTAGCCTTTAGCTGCTTCGTGCCTGGCGCTGCTGGCAGCTCACAGCAATCTGTGTTTTGGAAAATGGACCGTGTTGCTCTTTGCTTCCAACAAGTTAAACCTCTGGGACTTCCCCCCACGCTCAGCCTGAAGCACAGCACAGCACAGCGTGCCCTCCACGGCAGGCGATGGGGTGAGCCACGCTGCCTGCCTGCCCTCAGGCCAGGGTGATGGTGTGTGTGGCCAGGAAGACAAGGAGCACAGCAGCTGAAAGCTGGGGTGCCATAAGGTGTGAGTTATGTTGGGGGAATCTGAAAGCAGAGCCGTTTCCAGCGATGCACCTTGCAGACAGAAATGGCTCAGGGGTGTGGGAGTTTGAGGACAGGAGAAAGGATTTGGGCTTGTTACCCATTTTCACAGCCTAGTGTTGGATGCAGTCGTGCCTCTCCCTCCTCCCTGTGCACAGCTCACCCTGGAATTAGCAACTGGTCCCTGCTTCTGCCTGTTCAACAGCACCACACAGAACTCCCTTCGCATTGTCAGTGAGTCAGGCCTGAGCAAACGTGGGTCACTCTGCAGTCTCCCCTTGGCACGTGTCAGCATGAACCTGAACCTTGGGACCTCAGCAACTGGAGACCCTTTTCTGCCCCCTCCGAAGCAGACTGATGCCAGTCTGGAGGGAGTTGTCTGTTACTGGTCAGCCAGAGCTCTGCAACAGATCTTTTCTGGTGGTGAGTACAGTCCTTCCTCTGTCAGCTAAAACCCTCTGGTCTCCTCCCATCCAACTTCCCAACCCTACCATGCTAACTAACCCTGAAGCCCTCTTCTTCCCACCTCGCTGATGTTCTCCAGGGCAGAAGGACAACTGCTGGGAAAAGGAGAGGTTGTTGCTCTGTCCCTCTTTGTGCCTGGCTGGGTTTTCCTCCAGACAGCCCCTGGTATCTCTCCAGAGCTACAAACAACCTGCACTAACTCATCCCATTGCTTGCCCTGGACTTGCTGCCCTCTGAAGCAGAAGGTAGGCAAACACCAGCTCCCTTCTGAGCCAGCAGCACCCAGTTCACTCTTCAGTGCTTTTCCAAACACCACTGAGTTGTCCAGGACTTGAGCAGAGTTCTCATACCTAAACAAAGGGCTAACTAGGGAACTAGAGAGTTTGTGCAGCTCTGAGTTTTGGCTGTGAGATGGAAACATTAGACTCTATGATATAATGAGTCAGATTCTCATTTCTGTTAATAACCCACAGCACTGTTCTGGCAGGGTGATTTAGCAATAAATCAAATGTGAATTCATTCCCATTTGGAAGCTCTTCCACACTGCCAGCATACTGCTAAGGGGTGGGGCAGCAGCCTAAATATGAATGCAGCCTACAGAGTCTCCTATGTGTTACCCCTCCAAGGGAACCATCATCCTTGGGATTCACTAACAGGGCATGTTTGCTCCATCCCACCATCTGGCAGGTCATGAAATGTGCTCCATGAGCCAGAAATACCAGAAAAATCACAGAAAAATAAGGATGGAAGTCCTTAGTCTATTCCCAGTGCTGGGAGAACTAATGAATCATACCTGGAGGATTTTTGAGAGGCATTTGTTTGGCCTGTTCTTAAAGATCTCCAATGATGTAGAGGCCATGCACTCTCCAAGCAATCTAGCCCAGAGCTCAACTATCCTCAACACTTACGTTTACCTTTCCTTAACTCTCATGTCTACCATTAAGCTTTCTCAATTATATTTAAGACCATGGGATCTAGTCCTAGCTGTTGGGACACACAAAATCAATCATTCCCACCATCCTTGCAGCAGCCTCACTGGTTTTGAGGAATGCCATCTTGTCCCCTTTTGGTGGTTTCTTTTTCACATTGAAAAACATGGATTATTTCAGTGATTTCCACTGAAGTCACATTTTTTTGCTCCTGAAATCTGGACTGGAAGTCCCAGGAATGTATCTGCAATTGTAAGGATCTGAATGCATTTCTGACATTCCCAGTTGTGCTGGGAAATTCCTGCCCTCCTGCATTTTTTCCTCACTGGCATATGCAAAACATACCCTTTGCTGTTGGAAGCGGAGGGGAGAGTTCCATGAGAGCCAGAATAATGGTCTAAAGGTTGGATTATCCCATTCCAATTAAAATGAATGGAAAAATGCTCACTGGTTTCTGTAGAAACTGGACCTCAAGCCAAACATGGGTCCCTTGGAGATGCAATGAAGAGATGTGACCTTCTTCACCCTCAGCTGACTTTCAATGTAATATTCTAGCTTGATGCCAACCCCACGCCTTCCCCACCACCATGGACCCACCTGCTGGGACTCAAAGTGGGTTGTGCTTCTACAGCAAAGAACCCACAATCAGCTCTAGATGTTAGGATTGCCCTTGGCTTGGCAAAACCCAGAGACTCACCAGGCCATTGCAGTTGCTGATGGCGACTTTTGAGTTCAGGTACCGATCCTGCAAGTGGCCGGCGTAGTGGCAGTCTTCATGGAAGTCGTGTTGCCAGTCCATCCCATCGCGCTTCCAGTACTCAACAGTGAAGTGCTCAGCCAGCAGGTTGGAGTGCAGGGTCAGGTTGAGGAGGAACTGGGTTCGGTGGGCAGAGACTTTGTAGAAAACCTGCTGCTCGGATGGCTCGTAGGGCAGGGAGCCCAGGCTGCGCCGAGGGCGCTGCTTCAGCTGGCTTCTCATGTCAAAGGTGAGGAAGTCCCCATTTTGGTCCACTTGGATCGGGAACGCGATTTCATAGTGATCGAGGCTGGAGAGGAACTCCTCTGGGGAGGGCAAGCAAACACAGGAGGAATGAATTCTGCAAAGAGACTCAGAGCAAAACACCCAGCGACCTCAGCACGGAGCCAGCGGTGCCAGAGCACAGCTGAGCCGCAGGCAGTGGCTCCAGGATCCTGAGGCTGTCCCAGAGGCCTTCAGCCTATGGAGCCCTGGGGTCCAGAGGATCCTGAGGTCATAGAATGGCATGGGCTGGAAGGGACCCCAAGGATCAGAGAGCTCCCAACCCCCCTGCCACAGGCAGAGCCACCAACCTCAGGCCTGGATCTAAAGCCCTGGGGTCCATAGGATCCTGAGGTCCTGCCAGAGGCCTTCAGCCTATGGAGCCCAGGGGTGTCAATGGGCCTCTTGCCTACGGAGCATATCTTCTTCCCCTGGAGGTGATGGAGAGGAACAGACTGTTCCAAGGGGCCATTCAGGACAATCAAATTCTGACTCTGGAATATTCCTCATCTCTCCACCTCCACTGGGCAGAGGGACTCCAGCTTGTGCAGAGTCTCTGCTTTGGAGCGTTACTTTAACCTGGGTCCTTTCAGTAATGAAGCTAACAAATAAAATCTTTCCAAAACCAGACAAAATGAACCTTGGAGTCACAATGTCTCAGGTGATGACAGCCTTCCTAAAGGAACTGTGAGGTTCTTCAGAACATCTACAGCTGTCAGGTGAAGCTGCTAACCCTGCTTTGATAACTGATGTAACAGCAGCACCATACCTTGCCGATCACAGAGGCATCAGTGTGTTAGATACCGGGCGTCCTCCTAAGAGGCACAATGTCCTTGCAATGCTAACTGTGCAATGACAATCAGAAAGAGGGTAACCAGGACTCTGCAGCTGGGATAAAAAAGGCAGCAATAAAAAAAAGAAGTCAGACATCCCAATTCCCCAGTGAGGTCTTGACACCATCCTGCCTTCCCAGCTCACCAGCTTGGGGCTTGTTATCACATCAGCTTGGCTTAGCACCTTCTCTTAGGGCACTTGAGTTTTTGAGCCTGTCACACACCACTGAGGAAATGTCCTCTGACACTGGCACTGTCCAAAACGCCTGCCTGCACTCAGGCTGTACCGCAGTACTTCTGGCTGTCAAAGAACTTGGCACTCTGCAACCTCAACAGAAACGCCTCATTTTCCAAGCAAAATGCCCCAGGGATTGCCATACTGCATCTGAGCAGAGGTCTCCCTGTCCCTGACAGCCCTTGATACCAGAGACATCAGCAGAAGATGTAAAAATCATGCAAGGGACAAGCTAACTCCCTTATCACAACGTGTTCTTCAGAACCCCTCATGGCTGGAGGTTTGCTCATGGAGTGGGAAGGGATTTGCCCTCTCTTCACTCTGGAATATTCTTCCTGTGCTTTCTGCATCCTATTTGTAGTTGTTCCCTAAGCAAACAGGAGAGGCCGGGCTGCTCCATGGTGGCTACATTTCGCCTGGCTCCATGGCACCCATCTTCAAAGCCTTCCCAGCCATCATAAATTTGGACTCCAAATTACACTCTTACCACATGGCAGCACTGGGAAGTTTTCCTTTTCCTCTAGTGTGTTTTCCAGTGTGGGAGCCTGACAGGGTGGTTTCCTTGGCTACCAGTAATGGGACAGTCCTTCCCACCAGCTGGGTTTAGGGGTTAGCTCCCATCCTTCCAAACCATAAGCACTTCTGGCACCTCTCCCTCACCTCAACAAGCCAGAAATAATTATTAGGTATTTAACTTCCTGTGCTCCAGCTTCTCCTGCACCAACCGCCTCGCGTGTTGTCACAGGAGTGACTATTTGCACTTAAGTAATGACCTCAGGCTTAGAAAAATTTGCCATCAGAAGTGTCTTGTTTTTCTTTTTTCCTTCTTTCCAGCCCACATGGGCTTGTGAAATAGCAACTTGGAAGGAGGTTTGGACACAGAGTGGCTTAGCAAGGGCCTGGGATTCTGGGCTGGGGTCTCTGAGCCTGACCTGTGAGGTGTTTGGTGTTTCCAGGAGGAAAATACATGTCCAGAGAGCCTGGGGGTGAGGGTGTGTGTGAGAATCTACTTTTGCTATGGGGCCAGTAACCATGCATCCTCAGGGATGTCCCTCTGGAAACTGAGGCATGGGAAGAAAAAATCTAAGAGCAGCACTTTGTACCACACCAATGTTTTAGGAGGTGATGCCTGAGAATGGGGATGCCACAAGACTTTAAACATAAGGAAGAAGCCAGTGTCCTCACCCAGTGTTACAGCTGCCTCCTCCCTCTCCTCTAAAAACATCAGAGACTAGATTAGGCTCTGAGAGACTGGGATCTCTTGCTCCCTAACCCTGTATTCTGCTCAACATCACGGATGTCCCCTTTTCACTCATCCCTGCCCTGGCCATATTACAGACCATACTGGGAAGTCTCCTCACCACCAATGGCACTGTTTGGTCCTTCCTTCCAGAAAAGCCATTGTCCCACTGCCCCTTCTAATAATCATGCTGTATTAATAGATCTTGGCCTGAAATGTGCAGCGCTGTCCCCGCTGTATCAGAGGGGCTCGCGCTGGCGATAAGCGGCCTGGTGTTTCAGAGAGCTGTCAAACCGCTTCAGAAGAGATGCTATAAAAAGCTTTTCTCTGGGAAAACCTGCCTGTGGCTGTAGGGTACACTGGGGACACTTGGAAGATCTCAAATCCCCTCAGGATAGGGTGAAGGAGAAAGCTGGGAAGGATGGGGTGTGGGGGAGGTCCCTTGCTGCCCTGTTTTTGGAAAGGTAGAACCATTGGCAGGGGCAGGGATAGCAGAGGAAGGGAAAGGGTGTGGGGGAGGTAGAGGGTGAAGATGAAGGAACACAAAAAGATGTGGGGGAAGGTGAAAGTGGAGGAGGGAGGACTTAGTTCCCCCCTTGTATGCACGCCCTTGCCTCTCATCACAGAGCTGCTTTAAGGATGAAAAGGAAGCAGATGTTTGCTCTGGTCTTGTCGCCAGAGTGAAGAGGAACCCCAGCTGCAGCCCAGACGTGATTCCTAAGGGATGGCTGTGGAAAACACCACAGGATCCCACAGCTGCAGGCTGCCCCATCATTGTGCCAGTCCCCTTATATCCTCCAGGAATCACTGGTTTCCACGTGAGCAGGCTGCTTAGCCTCACCTAACGTCTACAGAATGGAGAACAACTAATTCATCACTGTGGTTAAACAAAGGCACTAGCAGAGAATTTCCTTTTGATTAAGAACTGGTCAGAAATAGTGGGCATGTGCTGAATCCTCAGTCAGATCTTTCAGCTGCCATTCCCTGCACTTTAAAACCCATGGCCTGAGCACACACGTTACATCTGAATCTCGTTACATCTCTGCTGGCACGAAGAGGCCTCCAGCGCTGGGCCGCTATTTCCCCACAAAGATAATTACAGCTTGTGGCTATGATACTTTAATCTTTTTCCTGCCCAAAATGAATACACTGATCCTGAGTTGTGCATCCTGCTCCACTAACTGGAGAGAGTCACTTGGTCAAGATCTTGTTGAAAACACCGGCCTGTGCCTCCAACTGCTGCGAGAGATAACGGCCTTCTGCCCTCTTGAAAGGGTGTTGGGAAGGATTATGTACTTGTTATCTCAGCAGGGTGGTGAAGTGTTGTAAGATCAGTAGCCTGACACCAACCATTCCGGATGCTGGGAGCCTAAAATAGTGTTCTGAGAGCAAGAGAGGCCCTCAGGACAGCACAGGGAGAGGCTGCAGGCCCAGGCTTGGTGCTCCAGGGCTGAGACACAGGCCCCAGCCCAGCTCAGGGGAGGCCGGTATCTAGGAGAGCACAGATGCGTGCACTGTAAGTTGGGTGAGCCCTGGGGGTTAGACTGAGGTGTATTAGCAAATGGTGTGGGGAGGATCTGAGCCACTGTGAGTCAGGATGGAGGCGATCTGGCAGCAAAGGCCCCATCAGAGTGCGGCTGCTGTGCTGTGAACGTGGTGCTGCAGATGGAGAGAGGTGTGACTGACGAACGTGGGAGGCCCAGAACAGTCACCCCAGGCACTGCCAGAGACTTTGGAGAAAAGGACCAGAATCCGTGTTTGTTTCAGATTCAAGGAAATCTGCCTGTGTAACCTTGCACGCTGCAGAGCGCCAGCATGGCACACAGCTCTGTGCCTGACCACCATGCCTCCCACCCAGAGCAAGCTGCACTAGGGCAGTGCCCCGCGTTTAGCAACGAAGTGGTGTTCAGGCCCAGGATGGGCCTTGGTTCTTCTTCCCAGTTCTGCTTCCCAAGACAACTTGCAGCCACTGTAACTACAGCCTGATGGTGTTGCACTGCTCCACAGCCCAGCTACACCACCAGCTTTGTTCCTACTGCAGCCAATCCAGGCACACAGAGTGTTTCAGGATTATGGCTGTGTAAGGATGCAGCTGAGGTTTAACACCTTGCACAAACAAAGGTGCAATTTCAGAGCCATTTCTCCTTACCTCTGGTGCCTGATGGGAGCATCCATTGTGCCTCTTAAGAAATGGTCCCAAAAGCAAATTAGTATTAAGCAATTTAACCATCCTGAGTTACCCTCCTGTGCTGCATTTTTACTCCAGGCTGGGTACAAGGCAGTCCACCTCACCTTCCAGTGCCTTCCCTCCGAATTTGGAATAAAATCACGTACAAAGGCACAAGTCTATGTACACTGAGCCCCATGTTCTGCTTTCCTGTGTGTGTATGTGTCTGTATTTAAACACAAGTCCATTAGGAACACACAGCCATACACAATAGGTACAAGGCGCTGAGCAGGTTTGTCCATTTACTAGTGGTAGTGATTACAAACACATGTGTGCACAAACTAAAGCTGCTCCTCCAGCAGCACACATCTGCCCAGATTTGGCTGTATTCCTGTGCCCCAGCACACACCTCCATCCCTGCACACACACAGGACCGCTCACAAGCACAGCAGCTGGCTGCACGCACACAACCCTCCTCCTAACAAAGCCCCTATTCATCTGAGGATGCACCGCTCCACCCGAGTGGAAGGGGACCTTCATCCTCTATTGCTACCACATCCTCTTCACTTTCTAAGCCTGTACGTGGCACTCCTCTTACACAGACCCTACTGAGTCCTGCAAAAAGTCAAGGAGTGTAACATCTGAGAGCAAAACACATCCTTTCCTTGGAGGAGATTCAGCAGGAGGAGCTCTGGTGCAGCACAGCACGTGGAGCAGAGTTTGGGGTGTCTCCACCTGCTCCCCAGCATAACAGAACCCTAATACCTCCCCTGAAGCCAGCACTAGGGTTTATGCCAGCAGAGGTTGGGCGGATCCAGCTCCCCTTCCCACATCCATCCCTACCTTGTGACTGGAAGGTGTAACCAGGGAAGTTGCACACAGCCGCAGTGAAGACGACAGTCCACATGAGAAGCCTCCAAGCTATTGCCATGGTTAGCGATGCTTGTCTCAGTGCAGGGAGTATTGTGCCAGCTGAAAGGGCACCGTCCCAACATGTCTCTCCCTCAGCCACCCCTTATGTAGAGACAGGAGTCCTCGGTCCTTCCGCAGGCATCCTCAGCCGCTCCGTGCTGTCCCCAAAGCAGCGAGGCCGATGGTGTCTCCGCAGCGTGCTGTGCCCTGGCCAGCGCAGTGGGGCCAGCATGGGCTAATTGGAACAGCAGGCTCTGGGTGGCATTGCCCCTGTGGAGGAGAGGGTGGGGTGAGTGAACAGGAGAGACTGGCAGAGGGGAAATCAAAGGATGGAGAAGGTCACCAGGGAGGAACCGGTGTGCAGGGTGAATGAGGAAAGCCTGATCTTAGAGGAGGGAAGAGGAGATGGAAAGGAAAAGGAAGGGGAGAAAAAGGATGGGAAGCAAATGCAATGAACTACTTCAGCTTACAGCGTTGGAAAGCTGCGTTATCCTGCCACAGGGATGCTGCACACCCAGGTGCTCTCCTGGGGGGAGAAATCCACTCCCAGTGCAGCCCCCACACTGCTCTGACAGCAGCACAAAAGGTCTGGTATATCCCTTCTACTGGAAGAAAGAAAACGGGAATCCTTTGTCCTGCTGCAATGCCCATGAGGAAGCACAGACTGAACAACGACCTGATCTCAGTTACCTGATCCCTCAAAGGAGAGCACAAAATAGAAGCATTAATAGACTGATAGTGAGCAGTAAGCTAGAAATCCTCTCAACTCCAGCTCCCCTGGCTTTAAAACACACTTTGGTGACCGTCCCCACGCTGGGAGAAGCACACTTGCTCCTGGAGTGTATTGGCTAAACCTAAAAAAGTGATTGAAAACAAAGGACCCATTGAGTGAACTCACCCTTACCCTCAGCTCTATCCATAAATGGATTGTGAGATTCCAAC
This sequence comes from Zapornia atra, assembly GCA_013400835.1. NCBI lineage: Eukaryota > Metazoa > Chordata > Aves > Gruiformes > Rallidae > Zapornia > Zapornia atra. The sequence goes on along the minus strand of VZTU01016591.1, from coordinate 108,493 downwards.
TGTATTTGTTATTTAAAATGATTTGCTAATTGCTTCAGTGAAAGATTTTTGGCTCAGGGATGATTTCCACTCAGTCTGAGGCAATTATTATACCAAACTCACATAGGGCTGGAGAGTTGCATAAAGCCTGTGGGTTCTGCTTCTATCCAGCCACTAGATGACATGTGCAACAACATATCAACCACCCAGAGAATTCCAAGTATCTCAGCAGCGATGCTCTGCTTGAGAGCAGCCCTACAGCATGACACAAACGTTCCTGTGAAGGTGACAGGTAAATACACACTGAAGTCTGGCTTCAGAGCTGAGATGGAGCAACAGCTTGTGCAGCAGCAGCAGACGGTGCTGGAACACAGCAGAGAAAGGTAGGATGGATGCTCCTGAGCTGTTGGGATGATGAGGCTCAGTTGGAGGCAGCAGGAAGCTGCTCTTCACCGCGGTATCAGTAGCCACGGTATGTTTGTGGTCCTCATCCCAGTAAGGAAACACTCAGAATAATGTCATCAACCCTTGTCTTACTCTGCTCTTGTGGGTTTTATTTAAAATCTTCCTCTTTAGCAAAGACTAACTACTGGCTAGAGAGCAGGGCAGCAGAGTCTGGGTGCTTCTTAGGTCCACCACGCTCCCCTTCGTGGTGTGTCCCCAGGGGAGTCTGCAATTTATTCCTACCTCTGGTTTTCCATCTTTACTATGCAGTTTATATCAGTTGTGCTGCAGAGCCTTGGAATAACACCCATCACCAGGGACTACATAGGTGAGGCACAAGAAGAAATCAGATGATTCCTGGCCCAGTGGTTAATCTAAATAAGCCAATGATTTTCCCTAGCAGACAGAAATGCTGAGAGAATTAACTGAATGAACACAATTAAGAGTTTCATATTTTAAATGTTAAGATTTTTAACTGTTTATTTACAGTTAATAATGGCCAAAGCCCATCAGTGAGGTCTTGGGACAGCTTCCCCAGTCACATCTAGTGCCACTTGCAAAGAGGTTTCTGCAAAGCCTGGACACAAGACCCACACCAGTGGCCTCAAAGGCTGCACACATGATGAACAACCATGAGAATCAACTGCCTGACTGGGGAAAAACTGCCCAGGTCTCCTTTTGGAAGGTTCTACTGACCAGCAAAAGGTAAAGGGAAGCAGGCAGTGGAGGCAAGAGGGCTGGCAGGACCACTTCTGCCCTCTTCCACCATGACACAAGGATGCTGAGAGCAGCACTGCTGGTCCATGAGGCCCTGTCCACCCAAGGACAGCATCCTTTGTAGCATCCCCCCCCCCCCAGAGAGGGCAGAGCTGGGGCTGGAGCAAGGCACAGCCAAGCACTGTGGCTGCCACGAGCTGCTCTGTGCCTGCTCCCTGCGGGGCTGCGGGGAGCGAACAGGAAAGGGGAGAAGGTGAAATGAAAGCCGGGCGTGCTGCAGCCCTCTCTTCAGTCAGCATTTTTCAGCATCTATTAAAGCTCAAGATTCCAGCTTTCAAACCCTGTCACAGCTCCAAGGTCTGTGGACAGAAAGCTGTTCAGCTGAAGTATATTTTCTCCTGAGCTTCATACTCCTCATTTTTCTTGTTTTCCAGCTGTCGAACCCGCTTCCTCAGGTTGTCATTACTTCCTCTGCCTCTCCATGACCCTGAGCTGCAGCATTCACAACCCGTGCCCTCGTTTCCCCTCCAGTCCAGGCTCCTCAGCATCCCCCGGAGCCGGGGTTGGGAGGGAGCTGCAGGCACTGAGACCCCACAGCCCCAACCTCGGCGGAAGGAGATACATTTGGAGCAGCATGTCAGGAATTACAGCTGCAAAATTCCTGTACACTGGGCTGGGGGGGGGAGGAGGGAAGGGCTCGGCTTTGATTCTTCCCCACACATGGCAAGGAAAACACAGCCCCTTCTCAGCGGTGCTTACTTCTGAGACCCTGAGGAGTCTGTCTCCTGCAAGAGAGGGACCTGTAACAAGGATGAGAGCTGGAGGAGCTCCACAGCTGCTTTGATATATATATAGAGGAGCCCGTCTCCTGCAAAAGAAGGACCTGTAACAAGGATGAGAGCTGGAGGAGCTCCACAGCTGCTTTGATATGTATAGAGGAGCCCGACTCCTGCAAGAGAAGGACCTGTAACAAGGATGAGAGCTGGAGGAGCTCCACAGCTGCTTTGATATATATATAGAGGAGCCCATCTCCTGCAAGAGAAGGACCTGTAACAAGGATGAGAGCTGGAGGAGCTCCACAGCTGCTTTGATATATATATAGAGGAGCCCGTCTCCTGCAAGAGAAGGACCTGTAACAAGGATGAGAGCTGGAGGAGCTCCACAGCTGCTTTGATATATATATAGAGGAGCCTGTCTCCTGCAAGAGAAGGACCTGTAACAAGGATGAGAGCTGGAGGAGCTCCACAGCTGCTTTGATATGTATAGAGGAGCCCATCTCCTGCAAGAGAAGGACCTGTAACAAGGATGAGAGCTGGAGGAGCTCCACAGCTGCTTTGATATATATATAGAGGAGCCTGTCTCCTGCAAGAGAAGGACCTGTAACAAGGATGAGAGCTGGAGGAGCTCCACAGCTCCTTTGATATATATATAGAGGAGCCCATCTCCTGCAAGAGAAGGACCTGTAACAAGGATGAGAGCTGGAGGAACACGGGCTCCACAGCTGCTTTGATATGTATAAAGTTTTCCATAACCTCAGTTTTCAGATTTCACTTCCCGAGCAGCAGTGACCAGCAAGCACGGACAGGCCCAAAAGACCCCAGGCCCATGTTGTTGGGGTGGGGCGATGCCAGGGTTTCACAGGACAGGATGGCAGGGCCGTGGGGGAGACCCAGGGCACGGGATGACCTCTCCAGTCTCGTGCCTCCCTCGCTCGGGCCGCTGGTGATTTGCTCCTTTCCGAGGAATTCGCTGTCCTTGGCAGATGCCCCGTGAGCGGCTGACGCTCCCGCTCCCCGCGCCAAGGTGGCTTTCGCAGCGTGAACCCGTGGGCCGGGCCGCCCCAGGAGGAGGAGGAGGAGGAGGAGAAGGAGAAAGAGAAGGAGGAGGAGGAGGAGGAGAAGGAGAAAGAGAAGGAGGAGGAGGAGAAGTAGAAGTAGAAGGAGGAGACGGGAATGAAGAGAGGAGAGCGGGAGCTGATGACCACAGCAGCTTCATGGTCACCTCTTCCCACCCCAAAAACACGTGAGAAGGGGGAGGAAGGGAGGGGAAGGGGAGGTAAAATTCAAGCTGGAGTAAAGCAAAGAGAAGGGGGGGGGACAAAAAAAAAAAGAAAACCAGATGACAACTGTTACTAATTTCAACATCGGGGCTGCAGACAGAATTCCCTGAAAGCCCGGCTTTTTGGCCGGGGAGGCAGCTCGATGGGAAGGTAATAGGAAGCAGATGGGCTCAGCTCGGGGCCAAGAGGAAGGTTCAAGGTGCCTCCTAGTGCAGAGAAGAGGAATTTAACTGCTTTTAAAGATGCAGGGCCCAGCAGCTTCCAGGTTTCTCATCCAACTTTTGCAAATTATGAGCTCAGGTGTCCTTTTTCCCCCTTTTTTTTTTTTTGAAGGAGAAACAAATACAAACACAGATTTCTGCTTCCAGCTTTCTCCAGTGAAATACTTGCAATGCAACACCCCCCTCCAAGCCCCCCAGCCCTTACAGTGACATCCTCCCAAGGTGCAGAGCCTGAGAGCAGCTCCCTGGCCACACCACTTCACCCTGAGCCATGTTTTTGGGCTGTGCTATTAGTGATGGCATCAAGGAATGAATGAAAGTCAACGTCCCTCACAGTTATCTCTTCTTTCTTCTGTAAAACTGGGCACCAGCACTTCCCAACCATGGTGAGGGGGGTTATCAAAACACCATGTCCCACAGCTCAGCCAGCTTTGACCCCCTGATTCCCTCCTGACCCTGGAAAGGGCTGAACAGGACTTCAAACCCCCAGGACAGCAGCCATGTGGCCACTGTGCCCAGCACTCACAAATACAGCACCGTAGAGATTCCTGCTTCTCCAGCGACTCCAACTCCAAACTATCCTACTAGTTCAAGAGTTATCATGCCAGGCAAGAGCTGCTCCATGGCCTTGTTTTATCTGGAAACCAAGGTAAATCCAGGGGGGACAGCAGGGTGCTGGGACGTGTGGCTCCCAGGCCGTGCCGGTGCCATGGAAAGACACTTGGCAATAGCTTCACCAGACTTCTCAGGCTCCCCCACAGCTTCATGGAGGCCTACAAGTTTTGGCTGTGAACTCTTATTTGAAATCAGCTTCCCAAACAGTGCTGTGAGGGAAGAGGCCAGTTCCTCTGCATGGTCTCCAGGGATCGCCCTGGTTTCAGCCCATCGTGCTCAGAAAACTGCCTGACCTGCAGAGACAAGAGCAGCCAGACCAAGGGGACACTGAGACCACCAGCCCCATCTTCACCTCCCTGCAAGAGCAAGCATGTGGAGGGAGAGGGGAGCTCACAATAAGTGCAAGGGCTGAGGAAATGTAATTGGGGACTGGAACATGTGAACAGCAAAAGCCCTCTGCCAGGCAATGGACCAAAGGCAGTCCTACCTGGGTGTCCAGAGACAACTTGATGGCACCTTGGGGTGGTCAGCCTCACACAGCCCTGTTATGGGTTAAAACCAGGAAAATCACTATTAACTAATCAGCAGCTTGCAGGGTGCAAAAAATGGGTTAAAGACACAGGTCTGCAGAACCAAAACCAAGAGCTTGAACCTTAATCTGCTTTGCTGCTCCAAGCCTGGCCTCTCCGGGGCCCGCAGCAAGCGAGGAATTAGAAACATGTAGTTATCACTGCTCACCAGAAAACAGTAGCCTCCAGCCATGGGAGAGTTTCTGCTTACATGGCTCTACAGAGCCGTTTAGGATCCCCTCACCACCCTCCTGGTTACTCCTGTTACCGAGCCCACACTGGACAAGGGCTTTGCCTTTCCCTTTCCAGGTGATGCCTACCTGGCTGAGAGGGGACCCCGACACTCGCTGCAGCCCACCGTGCTTGCAGGAGCTGTTTCATCTTGCCCTAAGAGCAGTTCTTGGCACACACCCACCCATCCCAGAAACTGTGGGGTCAAATTTAGAGTTTGCCTGGAGGAGAGACGCTGGTTTTTTTGCTGTTAAAACAAGCTCCAACCCCATCTGAAGGCGTTTAACCAGCCACATGGCAAATCCAGACTGATGCTGCCAGCCTGAACCCGAGAGGCAAAGGGGCTGAGCCTGTGTCTCCATCCCTCTGCCCACCCTGGTACCAGGACAGGGGAACACCCTTGCCTTTGGACCACCAGCCCCTCTCTCCCCCCCTCTCCCAAACCCACCCCCAGAGGCTCACTGCTGTGCTCCAGCTGGGCACACCCTGTATCCCTTTGTACCAGAAGCTTCACAGGGGTTTGGGCTCACTCCAGTACTGTGTGGGAGTGTGGGGTTTTTTTTAAAAAACACAAGAATTGTTTTACAGTCAAGCCTATTCAGTGCAATCTCAGTGAGGAAAGGACTGAGTTACCCCCTTGCTCCTCTCCAAAATCAAGCAGGATCCTTAAAATCACCAGCAAAGGGGCAAAAGAGACCCATAATAAAGCCAGGGCAAAGGAGTGGAGAGCTGGGAGCACCGACCTCTCCCTGACACCGACTGCTTTGCTTTCTGGAAATCCTATCTCTCTGTTACATAAGGATCTGGCCCTATCTGGAAGCTGGGGTCACTGAGTTTCTCCAAGTGTGGTAAAATGCTTGGAGGTCCTCAACAGGAAAGCACGAGAGAAATGCCAGCTCGTATCATCACCAGGGAGGAGCATTCGGCACGGGGCAGCGTGAGCCCTAGGGCTGAGCCCAAAGCTAGCCATGGGGCCAGTCAGCATCAGGCAGATGTAAGGTGGGGACTGAGCAAGCCAACGCTCCCAGCCTTGGGCTTCTTTTGCTTTAAGGAGATGACTCCACCGGTTCTCATGCAGGTCCGCTTTCAGACGGGATTTATGCAATAGTTTGGAGCCACTCCATGTGACCCAGACTTGCTGGCCCCCGCCACTGCTCTCCTTGCTGGCTTCAGCTACAGCCACACACAAAACAGCAGAATTAAAAAGAGAGACAGCTAAGCAGTCATTAGAAGAAGTTACATGTCACCTACTGCATGGCATCCTCACCAACTGCACACACAGGTGGAGGTACACACGTGCCCTCTGTGTGCGTGAGGGTACATGCTATCTACATGAGGGTACACACTACCAGCATGAGGGTACATGCTATCTGCATGAGGATACATGCTATCTACATGAGGGTACACACTACCAGCATGAGGGTACATGCTATCTACATGAGGGTATACACTACCAGCATGAGGGTACATGCTATCTGCATGAGGATACATGCTATCTACGTGAGGGTACACACTACCAGCATGAGGGTACATGCTATCTGCACAAGGATACATGCTACCAGCATGAGGGTACATGCTATCTGCACAAGGATACATGCTACCAGCATGAGGGTACATGCTATCTGCACAAGGATACACACTACCAGCATGAGGGTACATGCTATCTGCACAAGGATACACACTACCAGCATGAGGATACATGCTATCTGCATGAGGATACATGCTACCAGCATGAGGGTACATGCTATCTGCACAAGGATACACATTACCAGCATGAAGGTACATGCTCTCTGCACAAGAACACATGCTATCTGCATGAGGATACACACTACCAGCATGAGGGTACATGCTATCTGCACAAGGATACACACTACCAGCATGAGGGTACATGCTATCTGCATGAGGATACACATTACCAGCATGAAGGTACATGCTATCTGCACAAGGATACACTCTCCCAGCATGAGGATACATCTATCAGCTGGCACATCCCTGTTTGGTGCCCACACACACGCTGCCTGCGTGCCATCATACACCCATACCTCTGGATATACCACACACAGAGGCTATTTTTATATTTGGCATCTCCCTGCCTGCATGATGGTCTTCACCTTGATAAAAATGCTGCTCCTCTCCACGGGGTTCAGTGTGGCCAGGAGAGACTCCAGATCTCCAGGGCCTCCAGATCCCTCCCAGGCTCCGACTGCTCCTCAAGCAACGTGGCTCTGCTGCACTCAGAAACCACCCTGGGCTCTCCCAGGCACTCACCCCTCTGAGCAGGCAGGGCAGCAGAGGCAGCCAGAGCCCAGCACATTCATCTGCATCCCAGCAGAGCAGCTCCCAAGGCCCTTCAGCAGCCTTCCCAAGGGGAGCATGCAAGGTGACTCTTGGTACCCAAAGGGCTGCAAGAAGCAGCAACGGGACCTGCAGCGAGCACAGAGGCTGGCAGTACCTTCTACCCCCCATGGCACAGCAGGGCCCAATGCTGCACCCAGCAATAGCACAGTCCTGGACAGGGGAAGGGATCCACAGCACTGTCTCCAGCACCCACGGCTGATTTGGTCCTGCCAGACTAAATCAAAGAATAACTGAGGTTGTAAGGGACCTGAGGGGTCCCTGCTGTCACAACAGGGTTAACTTTCACAGTAGATGTGGTCTGGACAGCCCCAGGCTGTCTTGGGGTCATGTTACAGGAGGTGAGCTAGGGACCAGGACCCTAAAACAGCCAACTCAGCTGGGACCACACTGTCCTTCCAGATCAGAAATGACAGACCCTTCCTGCATCGTGGTGACACAGAGGAAAGGAGAGGAGCCCTGGCTGCCCAGAGAGGTGACTCCTCCTAATCTAGCTGCTTGGCTCCCTGCTCCCAGTGCCTCTGGACCAAGACCCCCAACCCTGTAGACATGCAGTCAGCCTGCCATGACATGCAGACATGCAGCCTAGCTTCTCTCCCACCTTGAGGGCTGCTGCTGCTGCTGCCTCCACAGCTCCCAGCAAGGTGAACACCACTGGCCTTGTTTCACAGCAGACCAAACTGAACCAAAGCAAAGGGAGGAGGGATTTGGCAACAAGCAAGCAGAGGGAAGAACATGGGGGGCCCCCCAAGCAATCACCCTGTGGCCCCCTTTGTGCAAGGCGGTGTGACTGTGACAGTGAGCACCCACAGACCCCAAGACACACTATCACAGAGGAACGTGCTAGGGCAGCTCTGCAGTGGGATGAAGCCTTGCAGACCACATCAGGCTGTGGATTGCCTCCAGCCCTTACAGTTCCGGAGGATCTGCAGATCGTTTCCAGGCTCCAGTTCCCTTAAGCAAGCTCCATCAGATCTGCTATTGCAAAGAGTTTATGGGCCCTTTCCCCCCCCCCTCCCCTCCTCCCTGCAGGTTCTCTGTTTGGGGAAACATATGGCCCAGATGGTTTGGATTTCATGGGGTGCAACAGAAAATACACCGACTCACAGGCACGTGTGGCTTCCCAGCCAGGAAGCTGCAGCCCAAAGGCTACTGAGGACATGAATGGCTCAGTACCTGGCTGTGGAAGAGCTGCCTTCACTGGTGACCATGGAATGAGGAGTGCTAACCCTGGTAAAGGCTGAGCTTACTCTTTGCACTGTGGTTTTGACCTAAGCCACTCCTGGGTGAAGTCTTGCTGAGGTCAGTGGCACATCTCCCACCATGGAGGCTGGGATGTCACCCATGAGATCAGCTCAGCAGGAACCAAGGCTTAGGGATGGGTTCATAAGGGGTTTGCAGAACCACACTGGAAGAGATTCAATTTAACCCATTCTCCCCTTTAAAAATCAAGCTGTAATGGAAGAGCAGGAAACACAACAGCAGTAACAGCAGGCTGGGATAAGGAGGAGACACACAGACACCGACTAGCCAGCCACAGAGTAGCCCAAGCAGTTCCTTCCCCAGCCTGGAAGATAAGAGAGGAGCAGCCAGATGAGAGACCCTGCTCTGAGCACGTGCTGCTGACATTGCTCTGCTCAAGTCAGATGGAGCTAAAATATTTTGGCAGCATTTCCCAGTGAAGAATCTCCCAATTCCTGAATTGGCTGCAGACTTTAAGGCAGTTAACTGGGATGGGAAGACTTGTTTTGATGGTGTCCCTTTAAAACCTCCTTCAGGGTTGAAAAAAAGGAGCCTGGATCCAGGCTGGTGGTCTTTCCATGTTTCTCACTCCCCAGGCACTGGTGGGAGATCCAACCTCCTTCCAGATTCCCAGGAAATGTTTGTTACTACTTGCCCTGCAAACATTTCCTAGGGTGGTGGGGTCCCACAAAGATCTTTTTTGACTTGTGTATCTCCAGCACATCAGAGCTGATGGGATGCAGGTCGCTAGTGAATTCTTTCTGAAAACTGGGCAAATTTGGTCCAAATTCTGTTTGTTTTAAGTTCATTTGTGTTAACTGGAGATCTAGGCAGGGCAGGACGTGACAAACACATCCTGCAGTTTCTGGCTTCCAATGAACTAATTGCTGGAAACTTGGCAAGAAAAGTGGTTTTGGGGAGTTGGGGGGTTTCAGATAAGCTTTAGATAAGTTCTCTAATGCTCTTCAGACTCTCCTCATGACTCTCTTCAGAGTCATCCCCTGGGTGGGCCTGATGCAACCTGTGCTGAAAAGCTCTTCTCAGAGATGCTCCACGCTGTCTCTGGACCAGGGTTTCTGGTGAGAAGCAGCTTACTCCTCCCCTCTAAATCTCTGGGTGGCCTTGAGCCATCAGTGATAAGGGAGCCTCTCAAGTTACAGGTTTGCATGTTGGTGTCTCACATCATCAGCAGACACTGTTTATGTGGAGCAGGCAATACCTTCCCTTAGGGCTCTGCAGCACCTAAGCTTGCTCAGTCACAGCTTATCAGGGTCTTCCTCTGCCAAATGAAACAGCTACACCCCTCCCCCTGCCCCCTCCCCAGGGTCTTATCTGGGAAAAGCATGATTTACAGGAGATGACAGGACCTTTCCCATTCCACCCAACAAGCAGCTGCTTGGGGAATGCAAATGGAGATGCATCAACAAGCACTGGGGGTTGTAGGGACCTGAGGAAGGAGAGGGAAAGGAGAGGGTGCTGCCGTGGGGCGAAGCAGGAACAAGGGGAAGCCAAGGATGGAGCAAGGGAGAGCTCAGCACGTTCCATATATGGAGAAACTTCGTGACACTGGAACAAACCTCCCAGGAACTGGAGGAAGCCTCACTGACAGAGGCATTTCAGACGAGTCTGGGCAAGGTTATGGTGAGCAGAGCAGGAGGAACAGCCCTGCACTGGCTGGGCTATTCTATTACCTGGCTGCCCAGCAAAGCACTTCCCCTTCCACCATCCACAGCACCAAGGAGACCAGAAGGGAACAAAGACTTCAAAACCCTCCCTACCATCACCCATCAGCAGACTGCACACTGAGCTCAGCTAATATTAACAGAGGAAGAAACAGAGCTCTGGTGTGGCTGAGCCATCTCCAGCCAACGTGGGTATTGCCATGGCCTGAAGCAGGAAAACAAGTCCCCTGAGGGTTACACCCCTGTGGATGCTTGACCAGAACAGTCCCCAAAAATGAGTCTCAGTCAAACTTTGAATTTTGCCGCCCAGCCCTGGCTGGCACTGGAGCAGGTACCTGCCCTGGAAGGGTGGCTCCAGCCAGCCTCCCTCTTGGTTTGGTTCTTCCCCTCTGGAAGATATTTGCCACGGTTATTTTTTTCAACTCCTTTCTATTTATAGCCCAGCTCCTTCAGCTCTAATGAGATAATCTTCTGGCATTTCACCATCGCTAATATTTACTTTGATGTTTAAAATAACATGTTCTGAAGGATTGATCTTTTTAAATTTAAAAAAAAAATACCCCTTTAAAACATAACCAAAGAAATAAATGACTGGAGCAACAGAGCCCAACGCCTGGTGATGCACTCGAAGTTAATGACATTGCAACTTTTTCAGGGCAGACAGTTTCTGATCCTCTGACCACATTGTACAGGAGGGGAAAAGAGGCACTGCCAGCTCCTGAAGATGGAGAGAGGCAGCGAAAGAGGGAACCCAATCTGTGTTTATTCTCAGGAATGAAGACAGCAATGAAGGGCTAATTCTGCGACAGGGATTAGAGCTGGGGCTTTCTGCAATCCAGAGCTCTGCTCATGGCAGCTCTGCAGAAGGAAAATCATTATTTTAGCCCAGCAAACATGCAGTCAGATGGCTTAATGCAATTAAAAAAAAACCACCACCCCATGGAGTGGTGTGGGGATAGGGGGAGGCAAGTGTGGATGCCTGACTCCTGCTGCCTCGCAGACACTTCGAAACACAACCCCGGGTTTTTATGGAAACTCTGAATGTTGGAGAAGGGTGAACACGGTTTTTCATTCTCATAAATGTTTTTTCCAGTGTACAATGCTCTTCGGGCTCATTCCTTCTCCAGGGAGACGGTTCTGATTTCAAAGAACATTTGCTTTCCCCTCCACCCCAGACCACCCCGCTCCAACCTCAAAGCGTCTTCCCTGGAAAAAATGATTTTAAAGAGTGTTTTACCTTTTCTAGTCTTTTCCCTTCTTTCTTCTTTTTCCCCCCTTTTAATTCCTTAAGCTTCTCTTTTCTTTTTTTTTTTAGTTCTTCTTTATTTTCTTTCTTCCTTTTTCCCAGCAGCAGCCAAAAGCTTCTCTCTCCCTCCTCAGTCCTACGCGTGTCAGAAAGTTTCCAGGCTGAGGGTTTATGTCGCCTTCCTCAATAACCTTCTTCTGTCAGACCCAGGCAGTGCTGGAGCTAGAGGCTTTGCTAAAAAGTCTTCTTCTTTCAGGAAGTGAGCAGTAAGAAGAGAGCAGCTGGGAGGCAGCATGTATAGGGGCTGCTCTGAGACAAAAAAAAAGAAAGAAAGAGAGAGAGAAAAAAAAAACCAACCCCTTTGGCTCAGGAATTTTGCCAGGATTATCCAAAAAAATAAAAAAAATAATTAAAAAAAAAAATTCCCCAAACCACAAGGCTGTAAAAGTCCCGCCCTGCCTGCTGACATCAGTGCAGAAGGCAGGTCCTGCCTGCAACAGTATAAAACTCATCAGCTAAAGCCTTTCTGCAGAGGAGCAGGCAGCCACCATCCCCAGGCAGCCCCGCTGGCGATGCAGGCAGCTCCCTGGCTGATAAAACATCCCAATAACAGCCATAAAGCAAAGAATTCCTGCTGATTGTGGCAGGCAAACCAGATAAAGCAAGCCAAGGTTTCTGGGTTTTCCCCCTGAACGCTGAGCAGCGCTCCCATCCTTCATTTTAACCGTGGCTTTCAAAATGCTCCTTAAATCCAGCAAGCAGCTGAGGAAACGGCCTTAGGGGCAGCTGAGCTCTGCAGTCAGGTTAGGTATTGGGTTTAAATTAAACCCTCAAGAATTTGCTAGGGTTTTAAGAAGTCCCTTCCCGCCCCAGTTACATCATTTTCGCCTTGCTGGCTGTTGTCATGCCATCATTTCTCTTGTTCTGCTGCCACCACGGAGTGAATGTCCCACAGAGGACAATAGATTGCTAAAGCAAAGACCACAAATCATAAAATACTGGCTGTTTAAAAACAAACCCCCTCTCCAGACCCACAAAACAATGAGCAATAATAAGGGGCAGGGGCTCATTTCCTTCTGGAGTAGTCTTTGAGATTAGAAAGCTGAATATGTGAGGGTTGGTAAAGAGAGAAATACCTGGCAATTCTGCAAATGTTATTAAAAACCCCACAAACACACCCCCCCTGGGCCTTTCTGAATCACCAGGTGCTGCCCTGCTCTTCTCTGGACACAGGGAGGGGCCCTGGGGAAGGAGACAGGGGAAGGATGGCAGCAGGAATGAAGGGACCCCAAAACCCTCCCCAAGAAGCCTTTGAGTATAAGAGGACTTGAATGAAGAGTAAAGGGGGTGAAAGGCTGCCAGAGAACAAGTGGAGTCGTAAGCAAAGCTTCCTGAGACCCCTGAGCCCAGGAGCAGACTACCAGGGGCTCAGGATGGGTGCTGGTGGGTCCACAGCCCTGTGAGGTGTGGCCTGGCTGCCCAGCCTGCAGGACAGACGTCCCCTCCTGACCACATTGTCCTGCTGTGACCTTCCTGCTGTGCACACTGCCCAGTGCACAGGATCCGGCCCCAGGGCAGGCCTGAGCAGTCAGGGGGATGGTTTTGGGTGCCACTGGGCTGGCCCAGCACCAGTCTGTAACCATGAGATGGGAACAGAGGAAGGGAGAGCCGTGGAGGCCAGGCCAGCCCTACGCCCTCATCGGATGCTGGCTGTGGGATGCCTAAGGAAAGGGATTAGGAAAAGGAAGCAGCAGTGGTGTATCCTCCTACATCCTCCCCATCAGTAATCCAGGCTCAGGGCTGAACCAAAGCCAGAGGATTTATCCTTGTAATTAACAGTCATAACTCATTTTCTTCTGTGAATTTGCACAAACCCTTATTGAAGCTCTCTGAGCTCCACTCCTTGGATGGGGCAGCTGGGCAGGGGATGCCTGGGAGGGACCTCTGGAGCCTCCCCCGGTCTTGAAGCACCTGGTAGGCATGTTTGTCCTAACAGCCCTGAGAAAACAAGGGAAAACATCCTTTGCTCCCAGGAGGAGATGCCTGGACATCCCACACAAGCACAAGGACCACTCATCCTTACAGGCATCCAGACTGGGAAGCCCCAGCTCTCTGTTTGAAAGCCAAGTTCAAAGGCACTGCAATTGCTGGGCTGGATTTTTGGCTGGTTCCTTGGCTGGGTGGAAAGAATGGTTTCCTTCCTCCCCCAGCCGTGCTGGCCATTGTCTGAGCCCCTGAAGCACATACATAAAAGAGCAACTAAACAAAGTATTTGGGAGTTAATTGAATGGTGCTGCTTCTGGCCAAGGGAAAACTAATTGCTCATAGCGTGGCCTGGTGCCATGCCAGGGGCTTTCTGCCTGCTGGAGCTCATCTCCAAACACTCTTGGGGTGTAACAGGCAGGGATGAAGGCTGCAGGCACCTATCTTCCCTGCTCAGCAGTGAGCATCTCGCTGCCTGTCCTTCTGCCTTCCCAGGGAAACTTCCTACTCCCTGATGTGCTGGGAATTCCCTGTCCCCAGTCCCTCCTGGATGGTAAATACGGTGTTACAGACTCCTGACACAGAAGGACATACAACCCACACACTTGAACCCAGCCCTAAAAGCAGCACTGCTCCAAGGACCCTCTTGTACAGGCCATGAAAACTCCTCAGCTCAAAAACCAGGTCTTCATCCAGCCTGGACCTGTCTCAAGGGACGATGGAGCCACCTTGGAGCTGCACACACCTTCCCATGCCAAGACCTCCATCACACAAGAGCCCAGAAATGGAGAAAGGGACCAGATACTCACAGAAAAGAGTCAGAAGGCATAATGCAAACCTGTTGCTCCTTTCCTCCCAGGATGAGATGATGGCATTCCCAGGAGATGCTTGCAATCTTCCATCTCTCTTGAACTACTTGAAGGAGCCCAGCGCAGGGCCACCAAGATGATGAAGGGAGTGGAACATCTTTGTGTGGAGAGGCTGAGGGAGCTGGGCCTCTTGAGCCTGGAGAACAGGAGACTGAGGGGTAACATCATCCATGTCTATAAATATGTAAAGGGTGAGAGTCAGGAGGATGGAGCCAGGCTCTGCTCAGGGATGGCAGTGACAGGACAAGGGGCAGTGGGTGCAGCTGGAGCAGAGGAGGTTCCATGGGAGTATAAGGAGAAACGTTTTCACTGTGAGGGTGACAGAGCCCTGGGCCAGGCTGCCCAGAGAGGTTGGGGAGGCTCCTTCTCTGGAGACATTCAAACCCACCTGGACGTGTTCCTGTGTGACATAATCTAGGTGATGCTGCTCTGGCACAGGGGGGTTGGACTGGGGGATCTTTCGAGGTCCCTTCCAACCCCCAATGCTCTGTGATTCTCTGGGATGGAGGGGAGCCTCAGCACAGCACCCAGCCCTCAGCAGCCCGGTGACACTGCACCCTCCTGTGGCAGATGCTGCACACTCCCACCCAGCCAGGTCTGGGCTCAGCACCGGGCTGGTAGGAGCCCCACAGGGATGATGCTCAGAACCCTGAGGAGGCACAAAGGGAAACACTCCCCAGCAAACCCAGTGCTGGAGCTTCTTGGTGGTGCTGGCTGATGCCTGAATACATCCAGTGTGCCCAGCTGCAGCACCAGCTTGCACAGCACTGAACCCAGTGCTCATTTTAAGGCTTGTGAGGCTGCAGGCTCTGTCCTGGTTGCCACTTAAACACACAGGGAGCGATGCTGAGGCCCAACAGGGTAATATTCTATGACCATTTTGTACATTAAATGAAAACTCTTTCTTGCTCTGTCTGAACTACAGGGCCTGGGCAAAGTTCCCAGCTCTGGCTCTGCATCATAGCCTGGCCCCAAGTCCATGTTGGGACTAGCTACTTGGCCCCAGACTAACCCTTTTTATGGTTACAGTACCCTTTTTTACAGTACCAAACACACCACTGCTCCAGTCAGCCTGTTAGCTACTGCTCTAACAAACCAACTACTCTGCTTTGTAGCCCAAACACCACCAGGTGAGAACCTGCAAGAGAAAACAGCTGTAAACAAAGGTTTTGGTTTCCCACTAGGCATCTGCAAACTAATCTCCCAACAGTGAGACTCAGTTTAATTAACCCCAGGTAGATAAATGTGGGTTTGTGTCTTAAACTTGTAAGTCCAGCTTGAAGGAGCCAGCACTGGCTTTGAAAGCACAGCCATCAAAAAGCAGTTATCAAGATTAGTGTACACAGCCCAAACTTTGGGGGGGGTTTGGGGCAAAGGACTAATGTGAGGGTGAGCCTTGCTGGGGGCTAGGCTAGTTGCTAGAGCTCAAGATTGCTGCTAGTGCTACAAGGTTGGCTGTGTTGAGATGCTGCACTTTCACCCTTGTAAATTAAGTGACTCATCCCATTTATCTCACCTTCTCCTTGGAAAAGACTTTAACATGGATTTTGGAGTAAACAACAGGTACAGCTCCATGTCAAGATGGAAACAAAGGGCTTGTGAAGGGGGATGTGGCAATGAGATGCTGTAGTCAAGCAGTGCTCATGGACAGCTTGCACTTTGCTTAGCAAACCTTAATACCATGTGTTTTCATTCCAATCAGACTTGAACATCAGCAGGCTCAACCTGCCCCAATCAGAGCCCCAGCCCAAATGCTTCAGGATGCCCCATCCACCTCGCTGGGGCACCTCTTGGCATTCAGCAGGAGGAAGACATGGTGCCACAGCCTCTTCTGTCACCAAGAGCTGGCCCTGGACACTGACCCTTTAACCCAATTCTTCCAAGCTTATGAGCTGGCAGGTTGCAGTGAGCTATTTTCCATGGCTGGTGATGAAGGATGCAAACGTTTCCCCTCTGGAAAGGGAGACATGGCCCTGAGGAACAGCTGAGAACCTTGCCAAAGACAAGCACCATTTGGTGGGACTGGTGGTGTGCAGTTCCCAGCCTGGCTGTTAGTCTGATGGCTGTTTTGGCACCACAAAGAGCTAATCAGAAAGCAGGGCAGGAAAAACAGGCTAGGAGTTACTGAGTCTAGGTCTTGGTCATCACAAACCACAGCTCCACAGCAGGCTGACACAGAAGGCCTTTCTCAGCAGCCTCTGGCCTGGATGTGGAAAATCTAAAGAAACAAAGCTCCTCTTGCCCCCTTGTGACTTCCAAGGGACAGTTGCTGTCATGGCAGAGATACTCATGCAAGAACAGGTTCACTTCCCCATCCTCTCAATGGGCAAGGAGAGAGACTTGGTCTCCAAGCAAGGCTTTCCCCCAGCACATTTCTCTTCCCCCAGCGCACACGTTTAAACAACGCCAGCTCTTCACCACCTGCCCTCCGATCTGTTTGCTTCCCTAGAAGCCCCATGTCCTGGCCCTGAGGAGGTCTCGGAGCTCTTTCACTCTTCAGAGCTACACAGGTTTTATTTTCTCTTCTTTCCTTTCCTGTGCAACAAGGAAATAGGTCACATTTCAAAGAAACCAGCAAGCGGAGGTTAGCGAATGCCAGACAGCTCACTGGATGGTGGTGCCCGATCCCCTCCCATCTTCCAAAGCACGACCCATTTCTCACTGGCTGAGGAACCTTTTCCCCTCTGTCTTTTCCTTTCTTCAAAGCTGCTGCATCGAAGCCCCAAGGAGACATCTTGCCCACCAGGTAAGAGGCACTTTCTGTGTCATCGGTACCTTCGGGAGCTGCTCCGTGTCATGGCTGCTTTGTTCCTTGTCTTGTGCCTGTCTGCACACCCTGGTAGCATCAGGGGGTTAGGAGAGGCAGGGGAGATCCTGTGAGAAGCTGGTGTTAATAGGCCTAGATTAATTAAGCATAACTCTAGCTTTCCTACCAATTACTCCAATGGTTTTGGGTGGAAAAAAAAACCCTTGGTGTAAGTCAGGGAGCATCATATTCTTTTTGAAGCTAGGGGAGAATTAGGTCAGAGGATGGAGTGATGGCTGATAGTCCAACACCCAGGGCAAGCCATGCTCTTCCCTTTACCTCTGGACATGACATCAAAACGTGTCTCCTCTGGAAGTTTCTCTTTAAACTGTCTGTGAGGGGCAACGTGGGAAGATGTAGGCTACCTGGCACCTGCTGGATAACTCTCCAGATGCTCAAGGAGAACTTCAGAGTTTTCCTACTGAGGAAAATAACAGCCCATGCACTCAGAAACAGAGGCCTCTGGCAAAGTCACATTTACTTCCTTTACTTTCTTTGTCATCTTGGTTGTTGCTGCTCTGCACTTTCTGTGCTAACAGGCACGGTTCCAAGCCCCATCAATTCAAGCACAGCCTGTGGTGTCACAGAATAAGATAGAACAAAAGGAAAATGGAGATTAAACCTCAGAAAACACATTTCCTAACGGGCAGATCTAGTAGGCTGGGGAAGAAATGCCTGCAAGGGAAACCCATCACATGGGCAGAACTGGAGAGGGGACTGGAGAGAGGGTCAGGCTGAAGTCTCCTTTGCTGGCAGGGGGGCATGAACAGACTGATCTCCAAGGTGATGCTCTCCAGTATATTTAGCATTTTTATATTTTCAACCCTTCAATACCCTTTTGCCTCTTGAAAAGAGGCCCAAGTCTCTGAAAAGCTGCTGATGCTCCTGGGAATAGGAGTTCCTAAAGAAACAATGGGAGATGCTGCAGCAGCACTTAGAGGCAACACATAGATGCACGGGGGTGTTTAATGATGCTTTAAGAAAGTTAATTCCCATTAAGACCTTACCCAGAAAGAGGGTTTCCTCTCAGACAGTGAGGATTAGCCACAGTCTTAGTACTGCTCTGTAAGGCAGCTGCCTTCACAGAGAGCACAAAACCAGGCTCAGTACACGACCTGAGCCCACTCAACCACCCACCTAAAACCTGTCTCAAGCAGCAGAAGTCTGAGGGTGCTGATGTGGTCAGCAAGGACAACAGATGTGTCAGTTAAGCCAGGCTTTGACTCACACCACCCCTGAGCAGGTGGCACCAGCAGCACCCAAGATGCCGATGGCAAAGGAGGCCACAGGGCTGATGTATTTTTTCCACCTATGACAATTGTTTGGGTCTGATGAGCAGGGACATACAGATGCAGGAAGGGGCTGGTAGTGGGGCCAGCACTATCACAGGGGAATGCAGGAAATTAATCTGGAGGCTGAAGATACACAGGAGTCTGGGGAGCGTCACTGAGTCACTTAAAGACCCCCCACACTTTGTTTAGCACTTGAATCTCTGCTAACTCACACTGTGCCATCAGATGGGCTGTATCAAACAGAGCAGGGTGTGAATTAAAACTGCAATACTTGCTTAGTCCTTTCCTCACTGGTGCAGGAACAGGCATCTTTAAACACAGTTCTGCTTAGTCAGTCTTGCAAGATGCCCAGAGGGGCCAGGAATTGCCTTGCTGGGGGTGTGGAAGTGAATGGGCACTCCAGAGAGCCTGCACATACAACAGGCACCATGCAGAACATGAGCAGCTCTCTCCAAACTCCCTACAGAGCCAGCAAGCCAAGCTACAGCCACTGTAAGGGAGGTAGCAAGGATGAAGTATGAACTGACATCTCAGCTGACTCCCTAAATGCTATTCAAGGAATGGGAACAAAAAAATTATAGCTTTTATGATTTAAAATAAGCACAAAACCCCTGTGGGGATGGAGCTGCCATGTCTCTCTGCCTTGGTTTTGTATTTGGAAAAGGGAGGTAGCAGAGCTGCCTGGCTGTGAAGCATCTCACCTCTCAGAACAGACCTTCTCACATAGGAAATGAGTGACTGTGAACACAAACTTCCACTACCAGAGTCACACGCTTTGCCCAGACACATGCTGCTCACATGCAAACATGCACCTACCCTGCAGAGTCATTAACCTTTGGCAAGAGCAGAGCTGGTGAAGCCCAAGTCTTTAGTTTCCCCTGCCTTCAGCTGGATTCATTCTCCTCTTTGGGAATTTCCTACACCCCCCCTGTAATCCTGCACAGTCTGAAGGTGATGTTTAATCCTCCTAACACACACCAGTACAGGAACAGTCCCACTCTGCTGGGAAATAGCACTCAAAAAGATCCTCAACAACAGAGAAGAGATGAGGTTTGCATCCCTACTCCAGTGAAGACCTCTCAAGACTCTCACCCACCATCCAGACACTGTTTTACACCTCTGGTTCTGGAAACTCTCCTGGATCTTCCCTAATTCCCCTCCTTGATGCAGAACAGATTTCAAACTCAGGTTCATCTTGTGTCTTCTCAAACTCCAAACAGAACAACCAATGGGCAGTGAACCACGCTGCCACGTTGAAGGTGACACCAAGGAAAACCCTCTGTCCCAAGAGTTAAAAGCCAAAGCAGAACATTGACCCTTCCAGTTCATCTGCCAGGAGCGCTGGCAGGGATGCTCAGAGCTCAACTACCACTACAGCAGGATGCAGTCAATGGGACACACTGGATTCTACTGGGGGGGCTGCTGGAATGGTCCCAGGTCAGGCAGGGCTGGGCTGAGCTGTGCAAAGCCCAAACGACTGAGCAGCAGAACCACCAAGCTGCCACCTCAGGGGTTACGTTATCCACTAGCTATGAGTACTCCAGCCCCTGGAGAATATTAGTGAACAGAGCCTCAAACCTTATTTTATGAGGATTTGACCAAAAAAAGTCACTCTGCAAGCACTTCAGAGTCGTCACTGCCTGTCAACAATTCACTGGCCAGAAAAACAGATGGCAGAGACAAAGCTGGGAGAGAGACCAGATCCATCATCCACCAGTCATTAACTCACATCTCTGAGCAAAGTCCCTCTGCATCTGAGGCACCTCAGAGAACTTCATGTAGCCAGGGTTTCCTCTCATTTTAACCAAAAAGTTTTCTTAAACCCTTAAAAGCCTTTAAAAACACCACCACCTGATTTGTGCTTCCACAAAGCTTCTAAATAATCCTTCATCTGAAGCCTTATTAAGTAACAAAGTTCAGCAGGGTGAGCCAGCAAAGAACAGATGATTGAGTTTGTCTCCTTGCCCATTTGCTATCCTGCCTCCTCTCCATCTCATTAGAAGAGGAGGAGGAGAGGAGATCACACTGGGGTCTAAGAAGCTGTTGAGATCTGCTGGGCAGGTGGAAAGTTAGCAAGAACCTTATTTTATTTTGCTTTTTTTCCAAGTGAAAAATCATGACCCTTTTCCTGTAAGGTGTTTGTGCAGATCCTGAAGATTACTTGAGAAGACATACAAATATGGTTTCTTATCTGAGATGATCATCTTTCACAGGCAGAGCTAAGAGGGCCCAGCAGCAACTATTGTAAGACCATTAGAGCCTCAGTAATGCAGCTTGAGGGAGGAGGGTGAGATGATTCCACAAACCAGTGGGAGAAGCATCTTCCCCAAATCTACAGCAGATGCTCAAGGTTCTGTAGTCATTCTCTAGTGGTAAAAGACAGAAGGTACCAGCATGGGTCCTGCTGGAGTCAAACTGCAGACAGGTACCCTGGCAGAGCTGGGAAAGGGCCCAGCAAACACCATCCTGGGCAAGTGCAGGAATTTTGATGCAGGAGCAGACAATAAGCTAGAGAAAAGCCCTAAGGCAACAGCAAAGGGTTGCAGGAGGTGTCAGAGGCACCAGCAAAGTTTTCACTGCTGTCAGCATCCCTCTGAAATCCTGCTGCAAGGGGAGGGCTAAACGGCACCAGGAACTTCTGGGAGCTCAGCTGGGCCCACACAGGGCCCTGGCTTCCCAGGACAAGGAAGGATTTCCACTCTCTGCTGAGATGGGGAAGGAAAAGCTTATTTGCAACTAATTATTGCTGCAGAGACACACCCGTTATGAAGAGAGTGCAAGAGCAGCACTGCTAGGAGTGTCCCAACGACTGCCAGGCTGGAGCATCCAGCCTGTCCCACCACAGCTGGATGGGATGGGATCCAGCAGCCCCAAGGGCTCTGCAGCACAAAGCTCTGGTTCCTTGGGCCACAATGTTCTACTGGGAAATTTTGTTTTGATGGGTTATTGGCATCACAGGAGTCCAGCTGACAAAGGGAGGATGCAGGAGGGTGATGCAGAACCTAAGTGACCAGGAGATCTTCTCTAAGGCTGTTAACCCATTATCCAAGGTCAGGCTTGATGGGGCTCTGAGTGACCTGATCTAGTGAAGGTGCCCCTGCTTGCTGCAGGGGTTGGACTAGATGGACTTTAAAGGTCCCTTCCAACCTTACACCTTCTATGATTCTAACCCTCTGCTGCTTCTTTCATTGCCTTGCATCCAAGATAGAAAAGGATGCATGCTTGCAAGGGGATGTTCAGCTGCAAGGTTACTTCAGAGTTAGTTTTGCTTGGTGGCAATTTAAGGGAGATGGTGCATTTTGCCCATGGTAAGAACAGACCCAGCATGGATAGATGTTGATTAATGCAACCTCTTGTTGACAGCATAGAAAGGACAGAAGCTAAGCACTTACCAGACCATGGAGAATGAGCTGATTCTTCACCCCAGTCATCACACATAGCTGATCACTGAGCCACATCATGAAAAGGCACAGGAGAGTATTTACTGCTGTGCACATCACCCTGGTCTGCAAGCAAGGAGGGCTCCATTCTCACTGCAGACCAAAGGCCCCTAAAAATGTCAATAGCAAAAGCAAAATGCTTCTGCATTCGGTGTTTATCAGGGAACACTGACTGAACTGGAAAGTGCATCGGTCAGAGAAAGGAACTGAAAGTTTATTTTCCTTAATGGAACTCAGAATTGCAGAAATTAGATATAGGAAAAGTCTTGTTAGTTCGTCACAGTTTCTTCCTGCCTGTAGAGGATTGTTCCCTACAGTACATGTTCTGATCCAGTGTTCAGGGACTAGCAATGGGACTTCCACTATCTCCCCCGTTCCACATCTTGATGGATCTGCTTGTGTTTCTTGAAAACCAGCCTTACTTTCCACTCATTAAACTCTTCTCCTTTATCCTTCACCTTATTGGCACATCCAAACCAGCTTTTCCTTCTTGAAAGATGATCATGCTTTTAGATCCTTCTACTTTGCTCTCAGATTTTCCCCCCATCACTCTTGGTGAATGACAAATGTGTGTACTCCATGGCTGAGCTGTGCTCCTTACCCAG
Organism: Zapornia atra; assembly: GCA_013400835.1. Lineage (NCBI taxonomy): Eukaryota > Metazoa > Chordata > Aves > Gruiformes > Rallidae > Zapornia > Zapornia atra. Next base: position 86,138 of record VZTU01016591.1, on the reverse strand, counting down.
CCCAGTCAGGCCCTTGATGGCCTTCACTGCTCTCTCCTGAGCTTGCTATGTTTCCAGCCCTTCCATCAAATCACCTACCCAAATAAGCAATCCCAGTTCCACCATCGTCCTGGGGTCACATTTGCTGCTGGCACCGAACCACGTGGGTGGTCTTGATGGTTTTAAGCTGCAGGAACTGTTTTGTTGTGTAAAACCAACTCCTCTTTGCCTGTCTGAGAAGCAATGAGAGCACCCTGAGCTCTGCCAGCCTCTTCCCCACCTGGCAGCAGCTTCAACCAGCTCCTTACAGCGAGACTCTGTTCCTAAGAGCCAGCACTGCGGCTGCAGCACCAGCAGCAAACACCAGCTGCCCAGCACATCCACTCTGCGTTGGGATCTGCTGCTTGCCCTTCGCCTGGGCTTTCAGAGGGAGAGTGAGAAAGGCTCTGACTCACACCCCATGGGTGCCCATGGCACTTACTGCAAGCTCACAGAAGCTGGCTTGGTCTCTCAGCTCACTTTGAGCTGGATATTTATCCTCTGCCTGCTGACATCCCCTCCAGCACGGAGACAACCTGCTCGGGCACAAGAGCCGGCGTGTCCCGCGCTGGGGGCAGGGAGCTGTGCTGGAAGATGCCTGTGGCAGGGGGGTTGGAGCTCTATGATCCATGGGGTCCCTTCCAACCCAGACCATTCTATGATTCTATGATTCTATGAGGTGAACCACCCCTGACATCCGCTTCAGAGACCTTTGGGGAGCCGCTGCGGCAACGCCGGCGCCTACGCAGGGGCTGTAACACTGTGCCCCCCAAGCAGAACCCCCCCATCCTGAGTGGCTGTGGACAGTTATGGGGCAGCTCGGGGCACAGAAACCTGGGTCTGGACTGAAGCTTAGGTGATCCACACATAGCACTGACACAGCACCAGTATGACCAAGCTCAGTACTGGGTTAAATGGCGGCTGCTTGCGTCCCTGTCTACATCCTCCCTGGCTGCCTCCTCTTGCAGAGCTCAGGGGGTGGCTTCAGGGTAGGGCTCTAAACCAGGGGGTGGCTTCAGGGTAGGGCTCTAAACCAGAATAAGCTTAGAAAGAGCCACATCTGCACAGAGATACTGTCCAGAGTGAGAATACCTTAAAAATACCTCTTGTATAGCAGACAGAGGAGAAGCCAGGTAGTGTTGGACAAACCAATGTCTGATAGTATCTGCCACATGAAACAGCCCAGTGACCAGAGAGCTGATGCTCTGTAGGGAGATATCACTGATGGAGACAGTAACTGCTTCTTCTCAAGGCTAAATTAAGGCAGGATGATTAAAGGACTGAAACCTGACCCACAGCTCAGCAATAGCCGATGCTACTGATAACATGTATTCTCACCAACTGAGGTTTTAACTTGTATGAGGCGGTTAAGAGGGTCTGTAACTGAAGGTTGGCAAGCCCCCCAAAGCTACTTCCAGACAGCTCAGCTCACCACCTCCCCCTCCCAAGCAGACCTGATCACCCAGCACCCTACAACACAGAGTGCCCCATCAGGAAGGCATCACAGCTCCGTGGCTCCAGAGCTCCTCTCTCCAGGAGCCAAGGAGCAACATCTCAGAGCTCTACACCTGACCCACCTGCAACTGCACACACAACAGTGCCTCTCTCCTCAATTTGCCTCTATTCCTTCCTTCCCCCCAAGTCATCTTCTTCCCAGGACAGGCTGCACGCTCCTCTGTGGCACAGATGGGGCTGTGACCTTCCAGGGAAACTCTAGGCATCAGAAGAAACCAACTTCTGCTGAACTTTAAGCTCAGCTATTAGATTTATTTTCAAATGGCAAAGGCAAACCATAGACACAGATGTTTATGTAACAAAAACACTGTCATTTTGTGGTTGGAAATAGAGCTGTCAGCCACTCCACCACCCAGAGCAGGGAAGGGGGGGGGCAGAGCTGAGAAGGGCAGATGGTTCAGAGCAGCACTGAACCCTCTCAGCAGGTTTCAGCCCTTCCAGACAAGGTGCCTGCTCAGCACCAGCACAAGGACCCAAGCCAGTGTGGGGTCAGCCTTGAGGCCCATGGTGCTGCATACCAAGTTATTTCAACAAAAGCCTTCCCAGGGTCATACAGGAAGGTCAGGTAGAAGCAAGGAGAAAAGTAGAGCACTTCTCCTTCAGTATACACAAGTTACTGCAGTTTGGGGTCATTGGCCCCTAAAACCCTCTGGACTGCAGAGGGTCCAGCTGAAGGACTAATGCTTCGCTCTGGGTAGCTGTCAAGACCAGCTCCACCTTGGTGGCAGGGACAAGCTCTGTGCTCACTCATCCCCAGAACAAACATCTCAACACTGTTTGTTTATTCACCATGACCTATAGCTGAGTTATCAGCACTCAGGGATACCAGGCATGAAACTATGTATATGTTAGACCCTAATTAAAAGCCGTTCAGGATCAACAGGTCTGGAGCCAGGAGTGCCTCCAGTGGCTCTACAAAGGATCAGCAGGGTGCTTTCCCAGCCTTCCAAACTAAATCCACATGCAGCAGATGAGCACAAGCTGCCTTAGGGACAGCACAGTGACTTTGCTTTGCCCCCTCACACATTACCAGCACCCCCCTATTCCAGAGCTGCCCACCAGTAAAAGATACCACTACAAACCAGTAGCAGGGGGAGCTGTGTGTGGCACCAAAACTCAAGGTTCTGTTCCTGCACTAACTCAGTCACTGAGGCCTATGGCCAAGCTCTCCTCAGTGCAGGATGCTGGGGTACTTCTGCCTGTCTCCATCACTGGATGTTCCCAAAATATTAAGGTCAGCTTCAGATCAAAGAACCACACTCAGTTAAACATTCTGCACCCCACATTGCAATGTTTTAGGAGAAATATGGTCCCTTACATTCAGACTGACCAGGGGCTCCTACCCAGAACACATGCTTGCTCAGGGATCTTTTCACTGAAGAGAAATACTAGACCAAGTTCTGAAACCCCTTTTCCTTAGGGAAAAGACTGAGTATGTATCCCAACTGGGCAGCAATCACTGGGTGCAAAGCAGAGCAGCCACCCGCCTCGCTCAGCGCCGCACTCCTCGGGTGCTGAGGAGCACACCAACACCTGCACGGTCGGTTGTGTCTTTCCATCCACACTCCCCAAGCAGCATACAACCAGCCAAGGTTTCAGTAAGAGATGGTGGACTCTGCTACAAGGAGCATGGGATACACCACAGGCCCAACCACGTGTAAATAAGAACCGAGTCACCACGCTCAGCCATCCACCCAGTAGTAACACACAGTGTGTTTCAGAGCCCCTTCAGGGACTTCCTACTGCAGCATTCTCACTGTGCTTTGGCTCAGGGGGGCTGCAGCCTGCTGCTTTACTCCCCTGCAGAAATACCTGCCCCAGTCTCTTGCAGGGCAGGACTGAGCCCTGCCACGTGCCACCCCTGAGGCAGCTGCGCCGCGGGCTCATCGGTGAAGAGCTCAGAGGAAACAGGGTGACAGCAGAAAGCAGCTTTCTGGGAAGAAGGCAATCCCAGCCGTTAAAACAACGGCTTGATCAAAAAGGGCTGATAGTTATACCCACCAGGCCCCCCACACAGGTGGCCTTCTCCCTCCCCAGCCCCCTCCACATCTCCTGCTCTCAAAGCTAGAGGAGCAAATTGCTTCCGCTCATTAGCATTTGACAAATAACCACAGAAGGAAAGCAAGTCCCCAGCAGGATATGAATGAATTCAGGCCTTTATTGCCATGTGACTGCATCCAACAAGCATGTCATCGATTTTCCATGCTCTATTGCACTGCTTCTCCCTTTTGGAGAAGGATGAGCACCCTCACCCGCTCGGGCAGGTTCAGAGAGGCCAAGTCAAAGGGGAGCAGCAAGGAGGAGGGATCTGAGAGGTGTGAGACCAGAGGTGACATGTGGCAGCTCCTGAGCCTCTGGGCACGGGCTGGACCAGCAGGAAGGGCTGGAAGACTGACGCCTCAAACACTGACTGCAAGCAAAAGTACTGGCATGTGGGAACAAGTGTTGCGGGGACCCACAGCAGCCTGGATAGGTGAGGTCCTGGGTGGAAGGAGGCAGAGAAAACCAGTCACCCATTAGCTCTGCCACTGGGTGAGCATCACCTGCATCCAGGCACCACAAGACCAAGGCCACAAGCATTTAACAGAACTATACCCTCTACCTCTGATCTCCAGTAATACTGTGATGGGTGGCATCAGGTCCCTGGCCAAGGATTTAGAAGAGGAAGGGAGGGGGGCACTGGTCTCCACAGGACTAGCTTTTCTCAAAGCCTGTGTCCTATCACTGTTAACGAGCCTGCACACCAAAGGCATCACAGAAGCACCAGGTCCTCCTGTGGGTAGTGTGTGCTGTGGTGGAATTTAAAGGGGTTTTTTCCTTTCAAGAAGGAGCCACATGGCTCCCATGTCCCACTTCAAAGGAGGAGAAGGTACACGCAGCATTTCTAGCCTGGGATCCACAGCCAGTGGAGGGGCAGGTTGGACTTACCTGCTTGCTTCAAGCACAGCAAGAGCAGACAAGATCCTTAGTGGAAACCAGGCGGGTTTTTCTGTGGAGTTTCTGTAAGCACAACCATTTCAGGCAGGACTGAGTCAGTAAGAGTCCCTGAGAAGTAGAAGAGATGATTATCTTCCCATGCAAGACATGCTGTTTACGTGTACAAACATAAATGGACTCAGGCTTTCATAAACTCCCACTCATACATAACTCAAGTGTTAATAAATGGTTGGGTAACTGAGGTTTTAATGAGTAGTCAGCAGGGAGGTTAGGGGAAGCAGTTACAGCCAGGGGTGTAAGTGCTCATGAGGAAGTCTGGAAAGAACTGCCATGCAGTACATCAATAAAAATTAAACATTACTCAAGAACAGTTAGAAGAATGTAGCCATGCCTATCCAAAGGGAAGTTTTTCAGGTTTTTCTTTGAATTATGAAGCATTTCAAGTCGAATCAGCTATTTCAAGTCTGTAATTATTTAAGGCTTATAAAAAAAAAAAAAAGCCCCTATGTGCCTGATTTTCAGTTCATCCTTTTGCACTCTGCCAGCTGCTCCTGGGAGGAATGGCTTGGAAAGGGAACTTGCACACTGCAGGCAGGTTTTTTAGCCCTTCACATCTTCAACCAGGCTCTCCACTGTCAGTTTAGCTCTCACATCAGGAGCAACAGGAAGGAATCCAGGGGATGGGATGGGGACGGGATGGGGGCAGCTGCTCCTCTGCAGCGCTGGGGAAACCAGGAAATCCCTGGACATGCCCATCACCTCTGCAGCTACAGAGGAAAGCAGCCGCTCGCTTTGAGCTACAGAGGGAAGCAGCCGCTGGTTGGGACCTGCTTTGCTTTGTGCCACCCACCCCCCTGCACCTCACACTCTGCTCCCAGAGTCCTGCCGACTGTGTGTAGCCCTGCTCAGCCCTGCTCCCAGCCCTAGGGACCGGCGAGCTCTGGGACAGCTCCAGAGACAAGAGGGTTGAGCCAGTCCTGGGTACAAACACACCCTGGGCGCACCCCTAAAGCGCTGAGGGGAAGGGGCTGCGAGCTGCACCCTGCGAGAGCAGCAGCAGCTGCCGGCGGGCCGGGGCAGGGCCCGGGGACCGGCACCTTCCCCTCGCCGGGCCGGCTCAGCCCGGGAGCAGCCCCGGCCAGCTCGGGGCTCAGGGCAGGGCCGGTGCCCCACGCCCTCCCAGTTGCTCCTCACCCTCCCAGTTGCTCCTGCCTGCGGCCCCTAACTGGGCTGCGGCCCCTTACTGGACTGCCCGCCCCGGCCTATCAGGGAACCCCCGGCTGCCCGTGCCACAGCTCAACCCGCCCTCAATCACCACCCCAGGAGGCAGCAGGAGGGACCCCCAGAGCTGCCCCGAGCCCGCAGCCCCCTCAGACGGGCTGACCTCATCTCTCAGCAATGTCCTTTGTTACCTTCTCCCCCACCATCCCCAAGGAAACACCTCTTCGAGAACTGTTACACACCCCTCCCCACATTACCAACACAATCCTAAGCAGCAACTCCTTCCACCACCTCTCACGCATGCAACAAC
>VZTU01016591.1:49259-80025 GCA_013400835.1 Zapornia atra | reverse complement strand
CCCCAGCCCCTTATATACACCACCCCCCACCCCCGGGCTTGTTTCCCATCACATGATTCCCATCCTCCAGCCCTCCCTGCTTTCCCCCTCTGTCTTCTTCGGGCAGGTCCCTCCTCTACCCTAAGCTGACCCAGCCACCTTAAAGGGACAGCCCAGCCAGCCAGGGCTGTTTTTACAGAGGGATTATTGCTGTCAGGACCTTCATACAGTAAATAGGGGTCTAACAGGATGCTAGTTTGCCCGTTGCTGCCTCCGGTTTCAGCAGTGCACCCCGCAGCTCCCCGCAGGGACAGCCTCCGGATTCACACAAAGTGGTTCTGCTCTTCTGAGAAATTATAAAATCAAACCAGTTCCTGATGGTTCTTGTCTGATCTTAAGTTAAAGCAAGTGGCCAGCTATATATAGATCTGATTTTGACTTGACATCTCAATAGCTTCCTGCCTGGCTTTCCTGTGTGCCACGGTGCAAAGATCCGACTGCTTTTTGACGTGGGTGTTGCTTTTCTCAGAGCATCTCCACGTCATAAGGTGGCCGTTATCTCAGGAGCCCTGGTTTTAGGGCCTGAAGCTCGCAGGAACCCCTGGCATCTGGGTCAGGGCCTGGCATCTGGGTCACTGCAGCCCCAGGGACAGAGGTTAAGGAAAAATCAGGTCCTGCTGAAGTTAATCGTGGTGGAGGGTCCCTGGAACAGCTTCTTCCAGGCATTAGGTTGTTCTGTGTGTAGAAGCAAGGCATGAAATTGGTTCTCATGTTCCTCTGTTTTCAAGGGAAAACAAAGTTGCATGAGGGTGTATCAAGGTCGCCCAGATGCACCAAGGAACAGAGCAGTAGTTTGGATGAGGAGCTTAGGTATGCCCAGAAGACCCTGAGCTGGCATGTGGGCAACAGAAAGAGCCAGGATGGTAGGAGAAACTTCCTTAAAGCAAGAGCTTTAGAAGGGCCATGAATCAGTCCATCCCAGTCTGCTCTCATGTTTCAGGGGCTGATCTTCCCCCAATGCTGGGGGGATGTTTTTAAGAGCAGCTAATGGGGTTCATTCATGTCAGCAAGGGTTGTATGAAACCAGCTTGTGATCCCTGGGCTCACTCTTATACCTCCGTGGGGCTTTCTTGACTCACAGCCTTGTTCTCAGAAGGAAAAAAAAACATTCTGTTTACAACAGAAATGCCTGTGTAGGCAGCTGGAAACTTTGTGGGAGCTCAGGGGTGATCAATGGCTTCTGCCATCTCATTTTCACCTGTCTGAGCAGTTGTCAAACATGTTCCATTTGCTGTGATGTTCTGGTCCTGGGCTTTCCAGAAAAGGAAATCAGCATTTTTGGATTCAGCAGTTCTTGTACCTAATCACTGTTTATCCCAGGTAGGTAGTGGAAATTAGTAGTGCATGAAGAAGGCCTTCCACTACACACTCAGTGCTTCCTTGTCTTTGACTCGTGAACGTGACTCACGAGCCTGACACTGCAGTCAAAACCAAGAACTGCAAGCCTCACTTCCTTCACCCCCCTTCCTGGGACCTGCTCTCCCCGGGGACCAGGATAAGGTCGGGAAGACCTGGCAGTCATCTCATCTCAAGAGCTGAACCTGGGGGATGCATCTGTCCAGTGTCTGGGATGCTTTGATGCCTGGAGGCATCATAGGATTAGGATATTTGCTTTGGCTTCAAACACTGAGTCCAGGTCAGGTTTGAGCGCTCATTTTAGGGTGTTTTTATTTGCCTTCTGTGTCCCAGACTTCCAAGTCTGCTGAGAACCTGCTGTGTTTCCTCTGCTGAATTTGAGGAACAGGGCTTCACAACTCAGGGTTACTCGTGCTGTGTCTCAGAGGGTTTTCACTAGTCCCGCACCCGCGCTGCAAACGCCACTGACGGCTTCCTGTTGTGGTTTCCTGCCTCGGCTAAAACGCCTCCTCAGCAGGGCCTGCTCTCCCTTCCTGTTCTCATCAGGGCCATTTCTGGGCTTGATGAAGCCAACAAACAAGTAGGTAGAGAAGAATCTGGTGGCCATAAATCCATCTCCCCATGGCTCTTTGCTGTTGGCTGAGCAGAGCGCGGCGCGCACAGCAGAATGGTTTCACCTAAGCAGTCTCCTCCCGTCCCCTTCCACTCCTACCAATGCAAAGCACGTATCCAGCCAACCCCTTCCCAGCTCCACTGGTCCCAGAGGCTGGCAGGAAGCAGGCCTGTGGCTGAGCTGATAGGTGAGATGGAGCAGGGCTCCCCACCAGCCCAAGCACAGCTCCAGCCACTCCTGGAATATCCGAGTGGGTGCCCACCCATCGGGCAGTGACGTCTCCCATCATGTTTGGGGATGAGAATCACACTGGAAGGAGTCAGGGTGAATACCCAGCACGTTGGCCAAAGGCCTGGTGTTTTCTTTACTCCCACCACGACTGACGCAGTTGCGGGACATGCAGATGGAGACAAACCCTTTTTGGGGTCAGCATCCACGCAGAGACAAAATCAAAGATAAAGCTCCAGAGAACAACTAAGACCCTTAAAAAAAAATAAAATGGTAACATTTCCATTAATCACCGGAAATTGGCTTCTGTTTGTGGGTGGGATTTCGAAGTGGCTCTAGACAAGACCTGTAGCTCTTTAGCAGAAGGGGCTCGGCAGTGACTCAGTGCCCTTTCTTCGCTGGATCCCCACCGTGGGCTGGTGCTGCGGCAGCACGGAGGTAGGTTTGCTGCTGGGTTTGGGTTTCTTCTGAGCAGGGGGCTCTGGTGATGCTTGCACGCCACAGCTGGACAGTGGGGTTAACTCCCTTTGTGGTGATGGGCTGGCCACATCTGAGCTCTGTCTTACTCTGGAGCATGTGCATGATGTCAAGATAGGGACTGCCAGAGGGGTTCGGTGTAGCAGCCAAATTCAGAAAGCAGACAGAGCCAGGTATTGTGGGGAAAAAAATCCATAAAATGTTTCAAAAGTCAGTTAGAGGAAGGTTTCTTCTTGTTCCTGTCAACTGGGTTTAAAGTCTACCCAGAAGCACTTGGGTTTATCTTTATCTCCTTTTGCTGCATTTAGTGCAATTGTTTTTTAGCCTTTTAATATCCATCTCGTGTTTTAATCTTATTCCATTTAAGACTTTGGCCTTACAGAGTGTCGTGGCAGAACTAATTTATTAAGAGAGGAAAAAAAGGTTTCCTTTTATTGTGAGCAGAGCTGGAGAAAAAATGGTAGGAAGTCAAAGCTAAAATCTTTGTGATGGATGTAAGGAGCATGTTTTTAATAATGAAGGCAATTAACCATTGGAAGAATTCACTGTAGGAGTTGGGGCATTCTCTGTCTTGCTTGAAATCTATAAATCAAGATTGAGTAGATTTTTACTTACACTTTCTAGCTGCATTCAGGGTGGGTTAGAGGAATCGCCATGGGCTTCTCTAGCTGGGGATATGAATGTACCCACTGTACTCACAATGTCTGAAATGATGGTGTTCAGCTGAGGGCTGGAGAACCTCCAGGCAGACACATCTAAATTCCAATCCTAAATTTTGGCAAAATTATGTGTCAGTGAAGAATTTTGCTTCCAGATCGAGCACCAGCGGTGTGTGAGCTGACCCCAGCAGTCCCCGTACGCACGCAGAGATGCCCGATGCTGCTGCTCACCTGCCCTTTTACTACGGCAGCATTGCCAGGTCGGAAGCAGAGGAGTACCTCAAGCTGGCAGGGATGTCGGATGGCCTGTTCCTGCTGCGGCAGTGCCTGCGCAGCCTGGGGGGTTACGTCCTCTCCATGGTCTACAACCTCCAGTTCTACCATTACACCATCGAGCGCCAGATGAACGGGACCTACGCCATCGTCGGGGGCAAAGCCCACTGTGGGCCTGAGGAGCTCTGTGAGTTTTACTCCAAGGATGCTGATGGGCTCTGCTGCACCCTCCGCAAGCCGTGCAACCGGCCCAGCGGCGTGGAGCCCCGGCCCGGCGTCTTCGACAGCATGAGGGATAACATGGTGCGCGAGTACGTGCGGCAGATGTGGAAGCTGGAGGTACTGCCCGTTGGCAAGGGGGATGTGGGGCTGTGCTTGGCCTGCTCCCCAGGGCTCGCTGCTGCTTGCTGCCCTGACCTCCTCTGTCACTGTCACCACCTTCTTACCGCATGGTAAAGCAACGTCCTCGTCCTTGGACACTGCTGGCATTAGGAGCAAGCTTAAATCTCTCTCTTTCCCAGCTTCTTCTTCACAAAACAGGCCTAAACATCTTCCCAAACCTTCAGGCCCTTCCACTGAGCAGCTCGCCTTGCGTCTGCTCTGCAGGGCACTGGAGATCTCTGCCTGCTTTGCAGGCATCTCCCCGTGTGCCCTTCGCTCCTCATCAGCAGACAGGACACTCGCGGCAGCCAGACCGATGCTGTGAGGTGCCTGTGTCTCCATCACTTTGTGCTGAAGGTGTAATGAAACCAGACTTCAATTCCTGCTCGGGTTTTCCTTGCTCTTTCATGTCAGTGGAGTTCTTGCCTGTGAGACTGAGGTACTGGATCAGGTCTGTTAGTTAAAAATGCCACAGATAGGGCCCTATCTTTTATTGCAGGCTGGAATACAGATAATGTGTATGTAAGGCAAAGCTCTAAATGTTCCCACTGGCAGCCAGGTAATTCATGTCCTTCTACCTGCTGCCATCTCAAGAGTGGCTACTCATTCTGCGAAGTGCTTGCAGAAACATGGCTCAGGCATTCCCTTTATGGAGCCTTTCTGTGGAAGATTTCTACATTTGGCCTGTTCCAGACCAAAGGATCTTCACAGAATGACGTATCTGGAGGGTTTCTCCTCCAAGCTGGTAGTACATAGCGCACAGGACATTGCCACCTGCTGGCAAAAGAAAACCTACAGTTCTTCATCAAACGTGTGAGGCCAGTTAAATGAATTTAGGGTGTCCCACATGACTTCTAGACCACACTGCTCTTCTTGGCAAGTCATAGTGCCTGGGGACAGTGAACAGCCAGAGGCTGAGGCACCAGAAAGAGAGCCTGCTCTCCAAGGAATGTGAGACTCAAAACCACCCTGTCAAGGTCCCCTGTCAAGGTACCTCATCACACAAACACATCCACTTCTGTCTCAAAAGCAAATCAATGGGCTTCAGCTGGGTTTGAGGGGTTGGACCAGTTTAGATAAGCAAGTAATGCTGCTCTGCAGCAGAATTCAACTTGCTGAGCATGGTTAAGGCCATAGGCTCTTCAGTTTCAAGACCTTCCAGCTTTCCTGTTGTCTGTCCAAAAGGCTACAGAACGAGCTGTGCTGAAGCCATGCAGCAGAGGGGCAGGAGGTCTCATTTCTCACTGTCTTCCAGGGGGATGCACTTGAGCAGGCCATCATAAGCCAGGCTCCACAGGTGGAGAAGCTCATTGCCACCACAGCCCATGAGAGGATGGCCTGGTACCATGGCAGCATTGCCCGGGATGAAGCTGAACGGAGGCTCTACTCTGGGGCACAGCCTGATGGGAAATTCCTGTGAGTATGTGAGACCCCAGCAGATCTTGGTCCTGGTTCTTCTTACCATCTCCCCACCTCCACTACCCTGCAGTTACTTGTCTCACATGATAGTTCCTGAGAGGAGGTTTAGCTGAATATGGTCAGACTGTGGTTACAGATCTTTCAAAGACACTTGACACCTCAAACCTCTTATTGTCCAGACAGTGTCTGGCCACCATGAAGAACTCATCTTGAGCTTTTATTTGTTTCTTATGTTTCTGAGCCTCTGTGAAGTTAATGCTCTGGATGACGTGAGCTGTGGGGTTCAGTGGGTGAGAAGACTGACACATACTCAGTGTATGGTGAATAAAATGCAGGAGAAAGCCTTTGCTCTGTGTCTCTGCTGAGGTGAGACAGATCATTTAATTACCTCCTGAATTAGTAAGGGAAAGAAAAAATTCCCTGGTGAGGATGGAGGAGAGGGGAAAGAGCCTGAAGGTGCAATGTCCCTCCTCAGCCTCTCCGGAGGGGTGGCGATTCCAACAGTGGGCTGCAGGGACACCTTACCAGGGGCCCACCCAGCATCCCACCACTGCTGTGGCCATGATGATTTGCAGGGCAGAACCTAGAGCTGCTTTTAATAATTCTCCTTCTTACCAGGCTGAGAGAAAGGAAGGAGAATGGTGCCTACGCCCTCTCCCTTGTCTATGGCAAGACAGTGTATCACTATCAGATAGACCAGGACAAGTCTGGCAAGTACTCCATCCCTGAGGGGACCAAGTTCGACACGCTCTGGCAGGTACTGTACTGTGGAATGCTCATCACTCCTATCCTAAGGAAAGCATTGCTATAGCTGCCCATGCCTTGACAGACAGGAAAGGCCATGTGGAGCTTTAAAGGCTTGAAGCCCATGCATGGGTGGTTGTCGCCCCTTCCAGAACCCCCTGACATTCCCTGGGTCTGTCTGTCTGTCAGTTCAACTCATTGCATTCATTCCTGTACACTCCTAGCTAAGGAGAGCTTCATCTGGGGTCTCACTGCAGCTCTGAAATAGTGTTGGTATCATCTCCCCTGCGAAGAGAGGCTGGGGGAGCTGGGCTGGTTCAGCCTGGAGAAGGGAAGGCTGTGGGGGGACCTCATTGCAGCCCCCCAGTCCCTGGAGGGAGCAGAGGAACAGGAGGGGAATCAGCTTGTTAAAGGGGAGATAATGACAGGACAAGGGGGATGGAGTGAAACTGGAGGAGGGAAGGGTGAGAGGAGAGATCGGGGGGAAGCTCTTTGCAGAGAGAGTGGTGAGGGGCTGGAACAGGCTGCCCAGAGAGGGGGTGGGTGCCCCATCCCTGGGGGTGTTCAAGGCCAGGTTGGATGGGGCCCTGGGCAACCTTGTGTAGCTCCAGGCCTGGAGGTTGGTGGCCCTGCCTGTGGCAGGGGGGTTGGAGCTCTGTGACCCTTGGGGTCCCTCCCAACCCAGCCCAGTCTGTGATTCTACCCCTGCCTTCACACCTTACGCTGCTCTGGTGCCTCTCCAAGGAAACAAGAGGATCAGTGCTTTCAGTTTTTAGCTTTAAGGCAGGGTGCTTGAGCTGGTTTTATTCATTACCCTTGCACCCCATCAGAAAACCTCACACATTCTGCCACAGCATGCACCTTGGAGCTCTGCCTGATGAGATGCCTCATCCCAGGCTGTCCCTCTGTGCACCCTCCACGCTGTTCCCAGCCCAGTGACACTGTTGTGTGCAGACTGCAGCTTGCTTTTCCAAGTGACTGACTTCTGTGCAAAGAGGAGGGGCAGGCCAGGAGTCTTGAGCCAGCTGCCAAAATCTTTACACAACCGAAGATCCAACTGCAAGGAGACACATCCTGTCACCCCTGAGAGGGGCAGTGGGAAATGGAGATGTCTGCAATGCCCCAGCAGTCCCCATCAGGGTGGTCCAGGCTTTCAGGGAATGTGACACGTGGTCCAGCAGCTCTTGGCACTGCTGAGGAGCTGTATGCCCCCCTCAGAGCCCAGCTCTGCCCCACAGCACACACCTCAGAGCTGCTCCAGGGAAGGGATACCAGGGCTTCCTCCTGGGCAGGGCTGGCTGGGGGATGGTAACTCTGTTTTGCTGAATGTCTCAAATTCCCAGGGCTGTTTTCACTCTGAATTTGACTGAAAACAAAGACTTTGGGGCATTTTCTTAATGGAAACGGAACTGTGCCAGGCTCCCAACTGCCAGATGAAATCTGAACCAGACAGAAGGGGAGGAGAAAGCTTCATCATCCCCTGCGCTCTGGTGGCCAGGGCTGGGCTGGTCGTCTCCAGCCAGAGTCAAGTCCCTGCTGTGTTTGAGCTGGTTGGTTGCTGCAGTGGAAAAAACTGCCTGGGATCCCAGATCTGACCCTGGGAAAGCAAAAGGTTTCTCTCAAGCTTTACAGCACGATGTAAAGATCTTTCTGGTTGGCACAGCAATAACATGACACTGAAAATACCGTACCCAGCTCTCCTGCTGGACATTGGCCTTCTGTCTTTCTTTGGTCCTTATCAAACTTCCCAAGTTCTTCCCAGCTCTGGCAGATACCCAGGTATGCAAGTCCTTGCTCTAGGAGATCCCTGAATGCAGGAGAGGAGAGGAAGAACTAGTTAAGTCCCTGTCTGCCATAGATCTGAGAGAAATCCTTACCATAAGCCACACGAGTCACCTGCAAAACCCAAGATGATTTTGTCATCACAAGCAGCTCATTTTTTTCTCCTCTGTTTCCTTTCCTAGTTGGTGGAGTATCTAAAACTCAAATCAGATGGGCTGATTTTCTACCTGAGGGAAGCCTGCCCCAACCCCAACATGCCAGGTGAGCCATCCCTGCTTCCCAGCCTTGCTCAGACCTGCTGCTGAGGGAATGCAGAGGTCTCCTCTCCCCTCTGGCAAACTGGGCAAGTTTCTTGTCACATTGCCTGCTCAAAGACAGGAGCAGGAAGGGGGGGAATCAGTGCTCCAAAGGGATTAGGGATTTATGGTACCAAACTTTCTGGAAGGTGACCTGCTTTTCAGGCAGCAGGGAACAAGTCTGGCTCCTGGTGGGTCTCTTGAGCTCAGCACTGGAAGCCATGGGTGGCTTTGTCCTGGCCCCAGTATCACAAATATCCCTTCAGAGCCTGCCTGTCTCTGGGGCAGGGGGGTCTATGGTAGAGATCAGTGGGTCCTGGTTTAGGACCCGTGGATGCTGTGTGGCTGTACCTCCCCTGAAGGCTGCTCTAGGAACAACACCCACATCCCAGCACATTTCCACACCTTTTTGGGTAAAGCTGGGGAAACTGGCCTTTGGAAGGGAGGTGAAACCCAGGCATCTACACTGTCCTTCAAAGACTGATGCTCTGATCCTGCCTGGGACATAGGCAGGCTCCTCATAACCACTTCTCTCTCCTGATTCACAGCATCTGCAGCGCCGGCTCCTCCAACCCACCCTTCTGTGAGTGTAAGTTTTGGGGAGGGTCTGGTTTATGGGTACCTCAGTCTTTTAATGTAACTGCCTTTCAAGCTTGCTGATCAAACCCTGCTCTCCTCTAAAAGGCAGCAACTCCCATGGAATACATTAAGCCCAGCTGCAACGTTGTCCACTTTCCAGCTTGGATGGGGATGGGGAGTAGCTGGTTTCCATTCACACTGCCCTCCTTGCAACATGTGGGCCTGTCCTTGGGGAGCCCTCTCCCCCTTTGCCCCCCCTTGCCAGGCAGGAGCAAGGAAGATGTGGTTGGATGCTGGGAACGCTCAGCCTGGCCACTGGCCAGGCTTTTGTGGTCCCTCTGAGTCCCTGGCCTTGGGGTATGTCTGCACTCAGTCACTGCTCCATGTGCCCAGCAGTGTTGAAACCAGCAAGTTTGGGCTATACCAGAGGCCTGTCCTGGAGCCCAGGGGAGGCTAAATAGAGGCCTGGATGCTCCCCCATCTTCTCAGCAGCTTTCACAGCCTGGGGTGGGTTCCCATGTATTGGTGACTCTGCTGCAAGCAGCACTGGCTTTCAGAGCTGTGCTGGAACAATGTGGACCACAGTGCTTTGTCTGCTTTTGGGATGGTGGCTGTATGCAGTGTCCCTGTGTGCTCATGGGGGGCAGTTTTTGGGCAGGCAGGTGGGCTTGGCTGTAAGCTGAGCTGCCTCCAGGCTTCCATGTGCTACCTGCTAGTCCTGGGAGGGAAATCATCTTGAGATCACTCCCATCTCTGTTGCCCACCTCAGGGCCTTTTAGAGGGGATCACCACCTGATCTGTGTTGGGCTCCCCATCCCTCTCCTCTCCCATTTCTAACTGAAGACATTTCCCCTGGCTGCATTATCCACACTATACTCATTTTCTCTCCAGAGAAACCTTGGGCCTCTCAACGCAGATGGATACACACCAGAGCCTGTAGGTGAGCACCTCTGAAAGCCTTGACAGGAGGAGACAGGATGGGGATTCCACAGGAACCACAGGGGTTACCTGACACATCTATATCACCTTCTAGTCAAAAAGCTGTGCTACAAAGCCCCTTTCTTAGAGAGGCCCCCAGGAGCATCCTCCTCATTTTGGGGCCCCAGCACAGAATATTGCAGAACTCTTTGCTCACACCCAGTAAATCAAGTCCTGTCCCATTCCCCATCTTCCCTCCTGCTTCCTGTACACCACACTGTTACATTTCAGTGGGGTGAAGTCCTGCATGTGCCCAGGTCCCCCAGGGTCTGCTGTGTGGAGTGGGAATGCTCAGATACCTCTCCCCATCCTGGTTTCTTCAGCAGATGTAACGAGGAGAGGCTATTGGTTGTGAAAGGAAGGGAGATGCCCAGGAGGGAGGCTTGAATGCTGGAGCCTGAAGGAGAATTGGTCAAAGGACTAGAGAAAACCTTCCCAACCAGTGAGGGAGAGAGAGGTGGGGAAGGGTGTGTTGGTTACAGCTCCAAAAGCCTCTGTCTCTTGGGAAGGTGCAGGAAAGTCACGCCTGCTGCCCATGGACACCAGTGTCTACGAAAGCCCCTACAGCGACCCTGAAGAACTGAAGGATAAGAAGCTTTTCCTGAAGAGGGACCACCTGATCATGGATGAAGTGGAACTGGGGGCAGGAAACTTTGGCTGCGTCAAGAAAGGAGTCTACAAAATGAGGAAGTGAGTGCAGCCCCCAAGGATGCTGAGGAAGCAGGAGGAGGGTGCTCCAGGCTGGGCTCAGCATGTCCCCAGCTCTCCTGTTTCTTGCTAGATGGACCCTAAAGTGATAATGGGGTGGAAGTATAAGAGATACTCTGGAAGGTCAGTGATGACTTTCCACAGACTTTCAGAGAGAGCTGTGTTGCCCTGGGAGTGTAATGTGCTCTGTACAATCCTGGGCATAAGCCTGCCACTTCTGAAGGCATTTGCTGGGTTCAGAGGAGCAAGTCCATGCTTCGTCCATGTCAGGGCAAAGGAGTGAGACTGAGATGTGTGATCTTTGGCTCTGTCACTGGTGGTCTGTGAGTCCACAAAGGTGGCCTCTGCCTGCTTTGTGCCTGAGTTCCCCCCCTTGAAATACAGCAGTGAAGATGCAGATCTCAGTGGGTGAGGTGATGCATCTCCAGATCTCCAGATGGCAAATATTGGCCTGCACTTACAAGGTGGAGGTGATCCTTTTGTCTAGCAGGCCTGCAATGCCAGGGTTTGGCAATGCCAGAGCTCCACCAAAACAGGCTGCTGAGCTAGCCACTGAGGGACCAAACAGTGCCATGAGAGAAGTGATTTGCATTCCTGGTTGTTTACTGCTGTTTACTTCATCCCACGTGTCTTCCTCTCCTGCCTCATGCAGGAAGCAGATTGATGTGGCCATAAAGGTGCTGAAGAACAACAATGAGAGAACAGTGAAGGATGAAATGATGAAGGAAGCCCAGATCATGCATCAGCTGGACAACCCCTACATCGTCCGCATGATTGGCGTTTGCGAGGCAGAGTCCCTGATGCTTGTGATGGAGATGGCTTCTGGAGGGCCACTGAACAAGTTCTTGTCTTCCAAGAAGTGAGTACTGAATAAAATGTGGCTGGCTGCTTTTCTGCCCTTCCCCTCAAACTCCCTTCTGCCAGGGGAGCCTGGCTTTGTAGGCAGAGGGCAGCTGATCCCAGCAGAAAGAGAGCTCTTTTCATGTGAGGTAATAGGGACTGGTGCTTCTGGAGCAGAGATGTCATCCTTGCAGCTAGAAAGCTTGGAGGGGACTGTGGGGTATGGAGTAATGACTGCATTGTCCTTCCATCTTCCCCAGAGATGAGATTACAGTCAGCAATATTGTGGAGCTGATGCACCAGGTATCCATGGGGATGAAATACTTGGAGGAAAAAAACTTTGTCCACAGAGACCTGGCAGCCAGAAACGTTCTGCTGGTCAACCAGCATTATGCCAAGATCAGCGACTTTGGGCTCTCCAAGGCTCTTGGTGCTGATGACAGCTACTACAAGGTAAGGGTGAGCACAGAGGGTTCAGATATGAGCCCTTCTGGTTATGGGGGGACTTCTGGGAGAGGTGACAGGAGAGGAGACAGAGCAGAGAGCAGGTAAGGGAAGGTGATGATGGGCCAGGGTTTGTCCTCCTGGTAGTGTGTGCCAGCACATGACCACACTGAGCCCCAGGGCTGGGGTGCAGGAGGGGGATGGCACTGTAGGACAGCATCCTGCACCCAGGGATATCCCCTAGGAAGGGCTGGAGAGACAGCAGGGCCTCATCCAGGTCTTGGGGCTCAGGGTGTAGAGTTCAAGGCTTGGGACCTCGAGCTCCTGGCCCAGGGCAAGGGGATTTTCCCAGCAGTATGGGATTACATGTGACACAAACAAGTTTCAGCTCCAGGCACTGTGTCTCAGGGTGGAAATGCTCCTCTTTGCTTTGCTACAGGCCAGGACAGCAGGAAAGTGGCCCTTGAAATGGTATGCCCCAGAATGCATCCTCTATCACAAGTTCTCCAGCAAGAGTGATGTGTGGAGCTACGGTGTGACCATGTGGGAGGCCTTCAGCTTTGGGCAGAAGCCATACAAGGTGAGGCAGAGCTCATCCCTCACAGATGGATGCTACAGTCTAGTCTCCCACTCTCTAACAGGCTGACACTACAATTTCTTCTTCCTTGAGTGGTTGTTTTTCCCACTGTTGAAGAGAGGGGGGAGGGGACAGCCTCACATCCACTTCACAAAAGGCACAAATTAGATTGTTTGGATTCTGCAACTTTGGGTTCATTTAAGGGGGAAGAAACAAAACAAATTAACTTGGGTTTGAATCAAAACACTTCTTCTCCTTCATCCTTTCATTTATATGCAGAGCTGAAAAAAATCAGTTGCTCAACCACTGCTCTGCCCAGGCTTGGGATGAGGTCTGCAGGCTGGGCTGGCTGCAACGTGAGACACCACTGCTGGGTGCTGGGGTTGAACACGGTGCCTGTGTGAGGTCTGTGGTGCATGGATCCAAAGCATTACCCCAGGCTCACCTCTGATTTGTCTCTTCTAACCCTGTTGCCACCTCCAAAGACATTAAAGCCTTTTCCCACTTGATCCTATCCTAGAAAATGAAAGGTCCGGAGGTCATCAGCTTTATAGAGCAAGGGAAGCGCATGGACTGCCCCACAGACTGCCCAGCAGAGATGTACACCCTCATGCAGAAATGCTGGACCTACAGGTAATAAGGCTTTTCAATAGCTCACCTCTTCGCTGGGTGACAGGGCCAGCAGCACCCAGAATGACAGGGTTGGAAAAGACCTGTAAGATCATCAAGTCCAACCATCCCCATCCTAAGCTGAACCAGATCCCTGAGCACCTCATCTCCCCTTTTTGTAAACACATCCAGGGAAGGTGACTCAGCCCCTCCCTGGGCAGCCTGTGCCACAGCCCCACAACTCTGCCAGGGAAGAACTTTTCCCTCCCATCTGCTCTGACCCTGCCCTGGGGCAGCTTGAGCCCATTGCCCCTTGTCCCATCTCCTGTCCCCAGCTGAAGAGACCATCCCCCACCTCTCTGCCCCCTCCTGGCAGGGCAGTGTAGGTGGGGATAAGGTCTCCCCTCAGCCTCCTCTTCTCCAGGCTGAACACCCCCAGCACACACTGTCTGGATGGTGATGACAAAGCAAATGGTTTCTCCTACTTTGGTTGCTCCTTAGCCTATGGTGAATGATGAATCTTTATTATTATACCCCTCCATCTGCCTGTACCAACCCTGGAAGATGTTAGAGCCTCTCTGCCTTTCCCCATCTCCATCCCAGAAAAGTCTCAGCTGCCTTTCTAAGCCCTGGTACAACCAGGCTGCTGTTCTCCCCCAGGTTCTGCCACGCTTGGCATCTTCTCCTTGCAGCAATCCACTTTTGTCCCTTCTGGTGAGTCTCCTTGTTCTTTTCTGCCCTTGCAGATGGGAAGAGCGTCCAGGATTTATTTCTGTGGAAAACATAATCCGTTCCTACTACTACAGTATTGCTACCAAGACAGAAAATGGGCCAGAGACAGAGGACAAGGCAAAAGCAACACTTCCCTGAGTTTCCCTCTCTGCTCCTGAACACACACTCTTCCTGCATGGGACCTGGAAAGGCTGTGATATTTTGCTTTAACCTCTTAAACACTGGGTTCTCAAGTAGTTCCAGAACTAAGAACCTGGGAGACGATGCTGTCACAGCAGACAGATGTGCCTTGGGTTTCCAAACAGCTGGCTAGATTTACATCTCCAGCCTGACCCAGGGCACTACAGTGCTATACTTCCTTCTTACCCACTTCCAAAACTATCCCAGGACCTCAGATCTTCACGCCTATCAGGCTCCCTAAGGATGAACTGCATTGGCTCCAGCAGACCCAGATTTTTTCAGTTCCCTTAAAAACCAATTCTGTTGTAGGAAACCTCCAAGCACACGTTTCTGGTGAGGTTTGCATAGGGTGGGACACCCAACAGGGACCCATCCCTTGGCTTAGGGCAAGAAGCAGCCAGTGTGCTGCTTGTGACCAACAGAGATGGGGAGGAGCAGGGGGGCAGACGCATGGTGCCACAGCTTTGTCCTCCTTGCTCCCTGCCAGCTCCCAGCCCAGGGCACTGCCATGAGCCTGTTAGCATAGAGCAGGGTGTACATCCCCCTGCACTGCCACAGCCCTCCAAACCAGCAAACTCCTGAAACAACTGATCTACCAGGACCCATTGTTCTCCTCCTGGATCCCATTGGGTCCCTTTGTGCTACTGAAACAAGCATCTTCCTTTTCATGTCTGAAAACTGGTCACCCTGTAAATAAACTATTCTATATTTTTAACATACCCATGGCTCAGGCTGTTGAACTATCATCAATGTTTGCATTCAACTGCTTCAAGCTGACAGGAAAGTAATTGTAAGGCCAGGGTTTCCCCTCCTTGACCCAACCTGGTAACCCTTGGGCAGGCTTCATTGCAGAGCTGGAGCTTTCTTGCAGGTTTCTTGCAGCTAATAGCATATACAGCTGAGTCCAGTGTGGAAACCCACCCATTGAGGCTTGTACTGGTCTAAAACCCCCTCCAGATACAGTGGATTACCCATGGTGGGGGACTGTGGTCTGCACTGTTGCAGAGAGCAGAGTGGTTGTGAAGGCTGGGGAAGTGAGGGGTGGGGGTGGGGAAGCAGATCAGCGCCCTGAGATACAGTGAATAGACAAGCTTATCTCTCACCATCTTCTGGTATCCGAAAGCCACGCAGTAGCTTACACACTGTACCTTGTCCTGGAGGTAAAATAAACAGTTACAGCCCTGGCCAGGACACAACCCTTATCTCATACCTTAATGGGAGGTGGATTTGATCTAAAGACAATGGTTTCTGGGGAGCATTCAGGTATGAGGCCTAAACTGCCCTCTCGGTGGTAGAGCCGCCTCAAGCGTTCAGAGAACCTCAGGCTCATGAAAAACAAGGCCGTGACCCTCTGCTTGCCTGGACTACACATGACCCCTGGTGATACCCACTATTTACTCATCAAAGCATTTTCTCTCTCAACCCTGTTAGCTTGAGATCTATGCACATATTATCCCTACCAACGAAGGAGAAAACACAGCTATCCAAGCAGAAAGTGCCTTGTTCCTGTTTGTTCAGGAAGTTAGCAGCAGAGACAGGAGAATTATCTCCTCATGTTTTCCTCTCAAAGCAGACTTTTTGCTGCAAGGTTTGATGTGATTTCTGCTTGCAAACCACAGCCAGAACATCTTGTTTATACTTCTCTTTCGAAACAAATCCATTTTCTGGTTTGAAATGATTTCTCATGTTCCATTTTCAGCTAACTGGTGGCTAGCTTTTTTTTTGGAATAGAGAAGGAAAGTTCCAGAGAATCCATCCCCAGAGGAGCCTCTGGTTTAGTGGGAGAGAATTTCAAACAAGTGTGTGTGTGTGTGCACACACACCATGACAGGCAGAATATAAATTCCTTGAGATTGTGCTACACGAGTAAGGAATAGGGACTTCTCCTCTGGAAAGCCACCAAGGCTGTGGGTGTTGCTTTGGCTGTTCCAAGAGCATTGGAATGTCAGGAGATGCTATGGGGGAAAAGGGGCAGGAGACATCCAGGACCTGAAGTCAGAGGGCTCTGTGACTCACACACCTTTGCTTTTGGCATGTGTGAAATCTGATAGTCACCCTGAAGGGGAATCTCCTTGGCCTTCAGGCACTTGATCCCTCCTAGGCATCCCCAGTCTTTAATGGCAGAAGGGGCTCAGCCCCGCCCTCAGCAGGACCCATCTCTGGGTCCCCCAGTGCCCTGCAGACCTGTGCAGCCTCTTTCCTTCCCCATCCACAGCAAGGATATATTCAGCTCTGTCCTCTCTCACTGCTGGCAGGTCCAAATATTGAAACACTTTGCTGGACCTTTCAAGTCCTTTCACTGACTGTTCCCAGAGGCACTGGGTGTTCAGGCAGGAGCTGTGTCCCTGGTAAGACACAGGCCAGCACAGACTCAGCTCTATAGCTGCTTCTGCTCTCCAGTAAACTTCCTAAACCCTCTTTTTTTCCTGCAGACCTCTCCTTGCCTTCTCTCTCTATTTGCCCCATTTCCCTATGCTTTACCCAAGTCTTTAAAGTTCTTCTGATCCTTTCACTCTCCATCTTGCACGGGAAAAGGCTTCATCTTCTAACTAAACACCCGCAGCGATAACATGAGGCACGATAAAGTGTTGGTAATCATGTCTGAACAACAGTATTTAACACTCTACCATATCATCTATGCAGATCTATCTCATTCCAACCTATCTTATCTCCAATAAACCTATCTTATCACCAGTACATGCCTATTTATCAATTGGTCTTTGATATCACCAGCACATACTGACCTTTGTATCTCTTCCAGCTATCTAGGTACTTTCATTTCGTTCAGCAGCACAACAACTACGTGACTAACACAGCTCAGTGCTCGCTGACCTCTGTGTCATCCACCAAAGGACTTTACTGAACCGATGCAAAAGTGGATTTTCAAAGCTAGAGCTGGGTATTTTCCCCTCTCTACTGCCCATGAGGTTCTTCAGGGCATGGCCCAGTGTGGCCAGGGCAACTCCAGCTTTGCTGCTGAGCTGGCCTCTTTCTTTCAGCCTGGTCAGCAGTTAAGCTGCTTTGTTTTCAGTGCTTTCTGGTCCTGAAGTATTTCTGGATAGCAAAGGCATCAGAACTAGAAGCACTAGGCAGAGAGAGGGGATCAATCTGAAGGAAGGGCACTGGTAGGCTCCACAGCAGCTGTCTCCATGCAGCACTTGCTGAGATGAGCTACCACAGCACTGGGACCTGCTCTGTGTTTGGGGAAAGGGCAGGTTTGCATTTTCAAGCTCCCTGCCCGCTGAATGGCTGAGGGTGTTGACAACGTGGAGACACTGCAAGGGCAGAGCACCAACCCTTCTTGTTACAGAATGAATTCACAGAAAGGTTTGGCCCTGCCCTGATAACAAAGCACCTCGAACCCACAGATTTTGCCATGAAAGCCAGGTGAATCACTGATATCACACTGTCCCCTTCCCTCCCTTCATGTGAGGAGTTCAGCTTGTTTTTAACTGTGAGACAAGGGAAGGATATGACTTGTCAGTGGTTGCACAGGTACCTGGAAGAAAATCTCCTATCCACCTTTGTCTGTTTTCATACTTTGATCTCCAGATGATATCTTCTTTTTATGTTCAAAGGCCTTCATGGTTCAGAGAAACTGAACACGTCAAATGATGCCCCAGCACAAAGAATGCCATCACATGCATTGATATGCTCACTCAGCAGTGGTTCAGGATCAGCCAAGCCTTACTGTAGAGGCTTTTACCATCAACCCATTGCATGTGAAGAAAAAAGATGTGCAAAGCATTGGAAGATGCAAGCCTAGGTGAAAAATCAGATGCTCTTCAGTGATAAGAGGAGTGTGAGTGATGGTCTGGTTTAGGTATTAGCAATTTATCCAAGTCCCAAGGAAAAGAAACTCTTTTCACAGCAGGAAGAAATGACTTATTTTCCCACCATGAGATCTGGTAGATCAGGTGAGACTTGGATTGAGCCACAATGCCTTTTGTCTCTGGTTTTTTTAATGTTACCTTGGTTTTGCCTGTTGGGTAGAAATGTCTGTGCTGCCAGAGGAATTGTAAACACATTTTCACAGAAATCTTGGAAAATAAGAGAGATGTTGGTGCTGGCTGAGAGGCTGTTGGGGAGCAGTAGGAAATTCAGCATTGCTCATCTCTTCTGACTTCCCATGGTCCCATCTGAGGACAGGAGTATGGCTGCAGTGTGTGGATGGGCTCCAAGACCCTCCCTGCCTGACTGGACGGAGCCACAGCAGAGAGGCATCAGACACACACCATGTCATGAAAAGAGGCTATTTTTGGCCCTAACTGCCAGCAAACAGCACAAGCAACGACACGTGGTTTCAGCAGCTAATTCTCTGTGTCAGCTTTTGTGGCCTTGAGCCATCAGCTTTCATTGATGACAGATGGCACTCCATTCGATTTGAGCAGGTGAATCATGGTATGGGGGCATTCTCAGCCTCTTCAAGGCTTGCACTCTGGTGAGACAGCAGTTTCAGAGCCTTCTTCATAAAGCCTGGAGGACTTGTGGATACCCAGCAATTTGGCTCTTGATCTGAGCTCCCCTTATGTCCTGTCCTCCTTGTCTCCTCAACTCACTGCCTGGGACCTCCAGCCTGGGACAGGGTGAAGCAGCCTCTCACAGAGCAAAGCGATCACTGTCCAGAGTAACTGGATGTTGAAAGGTTAAATAACCAGCTCTGGTAATAATATATTAATTAATCTATTTAATTAAATTAACCCATCAAGTAACAAGCTAGTTTGTTGCTGCTGTCAAGGGATGACTTTTCTGTGGTGGCCTGGCTGGGACATTAGGCTGGCTGCCAGGTTGTCCTTTTTTTTTAAAATCAGATTTTGTCAGAAATGTTGAAGGAGGATAAAATATGGGATGGTTTGGCCACTGTCTATAGGTACATTCAGCCCACCCCAGCTGCATGCAGGCCGGTGAGGACAGCACACCCCAAGAAGGGGCAACAGAGGGGGCAGAGAGATGACAGCAGTTTCCTTCCTCTGGCAGAGCGTGGCTGCAGAGAGCCCTGCTGCAGCTGAAGGAACTTTTATCCTGGCCTTCATGGGCTGGAGGACTCTTTATAAGTGCTTGCCCTTGCTGTTCAAAGCCTAAGCACGTCCCCTGCCAGGTCCTACCCTCCAGCAGAGGCCTTCTGCGCTGCTCCCCAGGGACCTCACCTTGTGCGGGGCTGTGCAGCGACTGCTTCTCCAGAACGAAACCAGCCGCTGCAGGCCCGGCAGCCACACTACTGCTATTACTCACAGCATTCTTCCAATAAACTAATCAATGTGGTTGTTTTGTGTCCTCCCAAACACTCCCGTTGCTCAGAGCTTGGCTGTGCTCCTCCTAAACCTCGTACATGCATGTGTGATTTAAGCTGTCCTTGAGAGAAGGCAGCTGGGGGTCTCCCAGTCTGTCTGAAGGCCGTGAATTTCTGCTGTTGGGAGCCCACCTGCATCCTGCACCCAAATCAGAACATATCCTGTAACAGTGAATGTTGTGGTGCAGAAAGGCGAGGTGAGGCTAGGACAATGCAGCATGTTTGGGCTGAGGCTGAGCTTGGCTTGTCATTCTTTCCCCACTAAGCTTGGGGTGCAGAGCCAGTTCTGGTCAGGGTGACATGCTAGGAGACATGCTGCAACACTTGTGGTCCCTCTGATGTGTAGAAGGACGGACTTTAAAGCGACAATGTTACTCAAATCCATCTCTCAAGTGCTGGTGCAGGTCAGAGTGTTGGCCCACAGCGTCACCCTGTCTGTAAAGCTATTGCCAGCAGCTCCCTGGGCTCAGGCTGGGGCTGAGTCCCACAGGAGCTGGGAGGAGCTGGGATGAGTGGCTGTTGACCGTCCTATCCCTGCTGAGGACATATTCCTGCAGGCATGCCTCTGTCCTCAGGTGGGATCTTGGGAAGTTGGAAGAGATGAGCGATGCTGAATTTCCTAATGCTCCTCAACAGCCTCTCAGCCAGCACCAGCATCTCTCTTATTTTCCAGGTATGGCTGCTCTTCTCTGCTCTGCTCAGGACTTGCATCCCACCATCAGAAGGCTTATGGACTCTGACTAATCCACAGAAACTCAGCGTTGTGGTGAGGTTCAAATATCTCTCCCTCTGAGAATGAGAAGCACCAACCTCCCTGTGCATGTCTGGACTTCCACTAGCAATAGAGCAGAAGTATGGAGTAGGGTTCTGCAGGAAGGACAGAGGGGACCAAAGGATTAGTGCAGGTTCTATGAGTTGTGAACAGGAAGGGTAAAATGGGTGGAAAAATGCTTCAGTGGGATGAAAAATCATGACAGAGGAATGAAAAGAGATTTTAAAAACAGAACACCCAACTCTGGGAGTCAGCGAGTGTCTGGGCACAGATCTGCCCCCACTCAGAGCTGTGCAAGATGGTACCTAACTGGTGTCTTGGCCTCCATCAACCAGTCATCTGAGAAACCTTGTAGCCACAGGGCCAGAAAGTCCAGGGACAAGTAGGCAGCTGGGTGAGCGGGCAGGAGTGGAGGCAGGCTCACCTATCAGCCAGCCTGGCCAAGGCTTGCGTTGTTTCCACTGAAAGCATTGACGGAATCAAAACCTTTCCACAGAACATTTCAATTCAGTCTAATCAGCATTTTTGGATGGAAAACTCTTCTGTAGGAAAATTTCCATCCAACCCAAGTCATTTACTCCCAGGGCAAATGAGTATACTGTGGGTGTAAAGCACGGTCATGTCAGAGATATAGCAGTTGCCACATCCTTTGGCATGATGTAAATAGGGATGTGGTGTAACAGGTGATAGAGAACCAGCTCCCTTCCTGGACCTACAGCATCGGTGTGCTGGGGTCATCCTGGAGAAAGTTAAGAAATTGGGTTTGGCTTTGGGTCAGTGAATTTTGGGAAACAGGCTGGGATGACAGTCAACAGCCCTGGACCTAAAGAGAACAGGAAATCCCACCTAGGCATGGAGAAGTATATGGACACCCATCTCTGCCTCATAGCTATCTTTCTGCCTTTTTTGTTCCCCAACAGAAGTGCTTTCCAGAAATAGTTAAGTACCTATGTGGGAAATGCTGGCAAGGGAAGCACATTTCCAGACTGGGAAGGAGAATTGTTACATTCTCCTCTAACAGGAAGGATAGTAAGTGGCTTAACTCATCATCCTTTAAAACAAGGACCACAAATTTGGTTCTTTATCAGCTCTACACCAGGTTGAAGTGTAATATTTGCAGCAGGGCAACTCTTTGATTATGTTATAAACTCCCAACAGCTTGCTTCTAAATGTGTATGCAACTGCATTGTTTAACAGCTTCATAAACCAGGACCTTTTAGTCCCACTTCTGTGCAGGTGCTTGTATTGCATAGACACAATAATGAAAGACATAAAGGGATTTTCACTGCAGTGATGCAAGCCATAGTATACATCTACACACAACATTATATGATGCTATGATACCTTTCAATAAGAACTATAGAGCTTTGTGGCAATAAAGAAGTGAATCACAAAATACACTGTCTTGCTCCAGCCATTTTAATAGAAAATGTAACTAGGAGATATTCAAATGCTCCAATAAAGGAAAATAAAAGTACTGATATGGAAAAAAAATGGCAATGATTAATAATAAAAGATAAAACATATCATGCAATCAACGGAAAAGGGGAAAGCAGTATGTTTTGTGTGTTTGTGTGTCAAGTGATATGAAGAGAAACAAGGATGGAAAAAGTGTTTTATGGACCATAAATGGGTTAAAACCAGACACAGGAAGACAGATATTGATTCATGCTAGTACTTCCCCTAGTACAGCATCCATTTCCCAAATGTAAAGCAGCAAAGACTCAGCAAGGGAAGAAACTGTACAGAAGCAGAACACTTGATATTTAGGGCAGCCTGGTTTGGCATATTTTAAAATATCACAAATAAACCTTCACTGGGAGGAGC
Source organism: Zapornia atra (assembly GCA_013400835.1). NCBI lineage: Eukaryota > Metazoa > Chordata > Aves > Gruiformes > Rallidae > Zapornia > Zapornia atra. The sequence continues at coordinate 58,222 of VZTU01016591.1, read as the reverse complement.
TGAAAAGGTGGAGAAGGGCTAGAGAAGTAATTAAGTAATCCATGCAGAGATATTACCAGTTGGAAATAGTTTTTATACTATTTTCATTTTAAAATCTACAAAGTAACTTTAAAAAAATCCCCTTATCCACTCAGATTCTTCTTTTATAGACTCCAGTACTGTATTGTGCACGTGCCCAAACACTGGGCTATGGGTTTGGTATTTACCAAGGAAAAGAGCAGGTATACTTACTGCCTGTAAGCTTGTTTTTATTTTTATTGCAATTTTATGAATCTAAATATGCAAGACAACAGGTAGAGGTTCTGGGAAATCGAGTAGATCAAACAATAGTAAAATGGGAACTAAGTTAGAGACTAATTTCCTTGATTTAGATCACATAATGAATCGAAATTACTACATGCCAGGCTCGTACTGTAACCACAGCCGCATCCTTTCTCCTGTAGAGCTGTCTTATTGGAAGTGCTCAGGGCCAGCTTTTGGTACAGTGCCTCCTACACAGATGGGGCCAGTTTTCAGAAGAGCAGCACTTTCAGCCACAACCATAGGGAAAAGGTTTGCAGAACAGCTCTGCACCCACACTCACGAGTTTCATTTGTCATGAACAAAACGTTTACGAAGGGCATTTTGGCAGTTGGCTTCCTCTGAAAATCTGCCCTTTGCTATTAGAGAGGAAAGGAAGTCACAGACAGACTCATTTATCCAGAGTTCTCTTAGTCCTGATATGTGACCTTGAATAAGTGCTTCTCCTGTCTGAGTTTTTTCTCCTGACCCATCCTGTTCTGTCTCATTTGTGCAGTTCTGAAGGACTGTTATCCCACCTATACATAGCTACTACAATGAACACCTGCTTTAATTTGCCTAGAAAGTAGCACCACAGATACTGATATTTGGATGTTTATCATCTCTCCTGGTTCTGGACAGACCAGTTAACCTCCCCAGGCAGTCAGCACAGGTGAGCTGAGTTAGACAGGGCTGTTTCCCACACCACCTGACCATCACTCCATTATAAAAGGGGCTGTTTGGGGAAGGGTGCCTCTGGGGGTGTTGCAGTTTTGTGCAGCAAGGTGCTGGTAGAGAAGGGGGAGCTGCAGAGATGGTGCCTGCAAGCAGCAGCCAGAAGCTTTCTGCAGGCCCTGGAGGGTAAGCATTGGTGGATTCAAGCCCAGAGTTGGTGCTGACCAAGGCTGAGCCCATCAGTGATGGTCACAGCATCCCTGGGAATCACATTTAGGAGGGAAAAAAACCCTGCAGGCAACTGTATTTTGCCCCCTGGGAAGGGAGTGAGAAGATGTGAGGAGCTGTGCAGGCACCAAGGCCAAGGAAGAAGAAGGGGGGATAGAATGATGCCCTTGAGGTGCTGGAGAGAGGGATTCCCCTGCAGCCCCTGGTGAAGCAGGCAGTCCCTCTGCAGCCTGNAGCCAGAAGCTTTCTGCAGGCCCTGGAGGGTAAGCATTGGTGGATTCAAGCCCAGAGTTGGTGCTGACCAAGGCTGAGCCCATCAGTGATGGTCACAGCATCCCTGGGAATCACATTTAGGAGGGAAAAAAACCCTGCAGGCAACTGTATTTTGCCCCCTGGGAAGGGAGTGAGAAGATGTGAGGAGCTGTGCAGGCACCAAGGCCAAGGAAGAAGAAGGGGGGATAGAATGATGCCCTTGAGGTGCTGGAGAGAGGGATTCCCCTGCAGCCCCTGGTGAAGCAGGCAGTCCCTCTGCAGCCTGTGGATAAAGATGGGGAGCAGAGACCATCGACAGCCTGTGGAGAGACTGACCCATGCTGCAGCAGGTTTGCTGGGGGACTTGTGACTCTGGGGGGGGACACCAGGCTGGAGCAGTCTGGGCCTGAAGGTCAGCACCCTATGGAAGGAGCTGTGCTGAGGCAAGGGGTGAGGAGATGACTCCCTGAAAGGACTCATATTGGGGAAGTTTATGGAGGACTGTCTCCCATGGGTGGGACCCCATGGTGCTGCCTGGGAAGGGGGTGTGTGTGGAACATCTCCCCCAAGCTGAGAAGGAGCACAACTCAGGAGGAACGGGCTGAAAGCNGTGGAGAGACTGACCCATGCTGCAGCAGGTTTGCTGGGGGACTTGTGACTCTGGGGGGGGACACCAGGCTGGAGCAGTCTGGGCCTGAAGGTCAGCACCCTATGGAAGGAGCTGTGCTGAGGCAAGGGGTGAGGAGATGACTCCCTGAAAGGACTCATGTTGGGGAAGTTTATGGAGGACTGTCTCCCATGGGTGGGACCCCATGGTGCTGCCTGGGAAGGGGGTGTGTGTGGAACATCTCCCCCAAGCTGAGAAGGAGCACAACTCAGGAGGAACGGGCTGAAAGCCCCCATTCCCTGCCCCTCCCTGTGTCATGGGGGGGGAAGAAGGGAGTAAAATCGTGATGAAGTTTAAGTCTGCTAAGAAGGGAGGGCTGGGGGGAAGGTGCTTGAAGACCTGGCTGCACTTGTAACCCAACTCTGGTTTCACTGGGTGTGTAGTTGTAGTGCAATAAATTAGTTTTCTTTATTCTGTGTTGAGTTTTGCCCATGACAGGTTGGTCCTCAAGTTGAAGTACTTTGTGTTATCACTGGGTGTAAGTGAAACTTGCTGCAGGCTGTTATTGTCACCCTTTCCAGGTGCTTTTGTCAGTAAACTCCTCTGGGAGGTGAGTGAGCAGCATGTGTGGTGCTCAGCCACTCTTTGGGGCTGAACCACCTCATCAAACTCCCTGCCTGGGATGTTTGACCATTCTCCATGCAGCTGGTTCTGGTGGGTCTCAGTTTTGCTGGCCATAAAGCTTGCAACCTACTCCAGGTCAGCATGAGCCCAAACCTGTACAAACTTCAGTAATGGCACAGAAATGCTAATTTATGTAGATGGGATGCTCTAATTTCGTGCTTTGACTTCAAGGGGAGAATTGCAGAACCATAAATGAAACTTCAGGCCTCAGCTCCCACATCAAGAGGATTTTAAAGTATCTGTTCCTTTAAACACCTACCTGTAAGTAGGCTTTTGAGAATGTGGTGCTCTCAGTGCATGCAAGGAGTAGAGTCTTAGGTCAGCTGAGGGTCATTACTGGAGTATAGGAAGTGCAGTCTGTGTCTTGGAAAGCCAAGAAGGTGAGAACAGATAGGATGGAAGAAGTTTCCTAGGAGGATAACAAGAGGAATAGTGCAATCCTTCTCATTATTGAGTGTCATACATGTCCCCCAGTCATTGTAGCTTGCAGGCTTCCTGCAGCACCTTCCTCCTTGTCTCATGAAGACCGTAAAATGCTCTCTGCTGGGAAATGGCAAAGGGAACTCTTCAGGTGTCCTGTGGGTATGAATAATCCAGTGAAAAACCCTCCTCCTGCTCTGCTTAGCTCCAAGAGCTGCATGCTGCAGTCAGAAAGCAACATGCCTCTTGTGCTGCCCCCATTTCATGTTGAGTTGTTTGAGTAGCATCACCCTTTAGCCTAGCAACGAGCTGGTGAAGTGCTGGCACACCCTGGTCCCAGAGTGAGAGCCCTGACACTACAGATGTCAGAGTGTTTTAATACCAGAAGCTCCTGCCAACTATTAAACAATGGCTCAGGCATGACAGAAGGGACCAAGATGCTTTCCAGCCCCTCAGGCCAGCTACTTCCCAGGGACAAGCCCTGCCAAAATCTTTGACCAAATACACAGGACTGTGGCAATAGAAGCAGAATCCATCCCAATTCCAAAAACCTCCAAGACCAGAGTAGTGAGAACTAGCTAAGTGTTGTTGTCCTTGCAGTCCAAGTCACCATCCATCCTTCTCCAGCTTTGGCTGAGTTTCCTTATCTCCTGTGGCAGCAAGTTCTGGAGCTTACTCTCATAGGAAGGTTTTTACTCAGCTTAGGCTAAAATATGTAGTCTGTCATTATTAAGTTCCTGCAGTAGCTGGCAGAATGGTGTGAGGAGCTGCAGACAGGGCCTATTCTTCTCAGTAGCTGGGGTGAATAACCACTAAAGGCATCTGTCCCCCTAAAAATGCTGTTGTGGTCATTTCTACTCCCTCTCTGCTGCTAGCATGCAAGTAATTCCTCTTGAAGTCATTAAAATATGTGTACACGTAAAGCCCAGCTCAGCTGGAATAAAGGTGGAGGCAGAGCAGTGATTTATTTTCTGGGGTGCAGGGGAAGGAGGCAAAGAAGCCAAAAGGGAGGTGAGCACCCAGGCCTGAGTGCAAAGGAGGAACGCGCTGTGGTTGCTCGGGGGTGAGGTGAGGTTTTGAAGATGAGGTTTTGGTACAGCATCTCACCAGGAAAGGTGAGACTTAGCCTGACATTTGCAGGCTTCCTGCTGTTCTGGTAAGAGGACTAAGTGTGCTCAGCTCTGCCTTGAGTAAGAGAAGAACTGTGTCTATGTCTGGGAGCCACAACAGAGCCCCTGGGGAGCTGGGCAGGTGTTGTCCTTGCAGCAAGAAGTCTGTGGCCCCATGGCTATGCATTGGGATCTGTTTATAAATTTTCTAATCCTGGCAATGATTTTGACAACAGAGAAAGGTGTTTTTGGGGTTTTTTTGGAGGCTGTTTTTCTCTGCAGCCTTTGGGGGCATCCTTACAACTGCCCAGCTGAAAAAATCAAAACCCTTTGGAGAGCTTTTGGCTGCAATGATGAGATTGTCCAAGCTGAAAAGCACTGGGGAGAGCAAGAAGAGTCATAGAATCACAGACTGGGTTGGGAGGGACCCCAAGGATCAGAGAGCTCCAACCCCCCTGCCACAGGCAGGGCCACCAACCTCCAGGCCTGGAGCTACACAAGGTTGCCCAGGGCCCCATCCAACCTGGCCTTGAACACCCCCAGGGATGGGGCACCCACCCCCTCTCTGGGCAGCCTGTTCCAGCCCCTCACCACTCTCTCTGCAAAGAACTTCCCCCCAATCTCTCCTCTCACCCTTCCCTCCTCCAGCTTCACCCCATCCCCCTTGTCCTGCCATTATCTCCCCTTTAACAAGCTGATTCCCCTCCTGTTCCTCTGCTCCCTCCAGGGACTGGGGGGCTGCAGTGAGGTCCCCCCACAGCCTTCTCTTCTCCAGGCTGACCCAGCCCAGAAAACAAGACAGTTTCCAAATTTCTAATATGAAAACTTGATTTAAATGGGGAAAAAAAAATTATATTTGCTGGGGTAAAAAAACCCCAACTACTTGCTGAAAAGCCAGTTTCTGTGGCAAAACATGTTTGGAACAAAACAATTTCACACAGCTCTTTGCCTGCTCCCAGTGCACAACAGAATGTGACAGGGGAGCCATGGGATGAAATGTAGGCAGTCAGCTAGAGAAGTGCTGCCTGCTTTTATAATCTGGTGTGATGAGCTAATCCCTGTGTGTGCTCTGCATAGCTTTAAAACAACAAAAAAAGGCTTCTGATTCCTATTTCTTTTCATAACTAACAATCCACTCTAAAACACGTGGCATTTTGACTCTGACTTCTAGAGATAATAAGAATCTTTAGGTCAGAATCTCATTTCTTCACAGAAAACCCCACAGTTCTCACAAAATCAGCATTTTCTGAGGGGAAAATGTCTATCTAGCCAAACACCCCCCACACCTCCCCCCCCCAGCATCATTTCCCAGTGGAAAAAATGAAGCAAACTATTCTCAGCATGGTTCAAATGAATATTGTTTGGTCTGTCAAGCCTGGCTGAAGTATTAATTCTAAGCTCTGCTTTGAACTGCATCCATGTGTGGTGACCATTGCTCATTAATAAACCCTGGTGCAGATGCCTCCTGCCCTGTTGGCAGAGGTCCCTGGCAGGTTGGCAGTCCTGTCTCTGTGGTGTTTTCTGGCTGAACCACTTCACCACATCACGTTGCCCAATGAAGAATGAAGCCTGCTGGGGAGCCAGACCCTGCAGAAGTGGGATGTGAGGGCACCAGATTCCCATGACAGGCTATTTCAGGAAAACCCCACTTGTGAATGGGCTGTTGCCTTGGGAGCTGCACAGTAAAATTCATCTGCAATAATTACATTCAAAAGAAGTGACATGATGTATGTTCCATCCCCAGCAGTGCAATGAGGGAGCGTTCAGCACCTCTGCTGCTTCATGGCTGGGTTGAATGTGACTGATACTGCAGCTGACTTGAGGCAATGTTGGTGTGTTGTTGCAATTAAAAGAAAGAATTGGATGTAATTACTGAAGAAATGTGCCTGAAATATGGTAGTATTGAAAAAAAAACCCTGAAGTTTGATCACAGTTAGAGGATCTGTGCAAAAAAGGTTTGTGAGTGATAACAGAAGAGCAATGGATACAGCCTACATCTTCAGGCTGCCTTCCTTGCACACACTGAGTTGTGGGTTTATTTCCCTGTTCTGGGGCAACCTGTGGGGCTTTGTGAATTCACAAATGGTATTGTGCTGTAGTATCCTAGCTCTAGGCTTACAGCAGGAACCCAGACCTCTCTGGTAGAACTGTAGCTTTCATCCAGACTACTCACCATACTCTGCCTTTATGCCCAGTGCAGAGAAAGATGCTAAAACGGCTATTTTCTTCTCAAGATAATAATATAAAATAGATTAGGTCTCTCATACCCTGGAAAAGTCTGTTTCTCTCCATTCACTATAAGAGGAATCTTAGAGGAGAGGTCCAGATGTAGAAACTTTGCTTTTGGAGATACCTAAAGCTGAATGGGATCAGTGGTATCCCAATTCCCCCTTTTCAGAGCAATGAGGGAGAAGAGTGACCTCTACAGCTCAGCCCCTTCCCAAACCCGCTGTCCTGGGAGGAAGGATGTGCTCTCTCCCTTGTTCACACTAATCCTGTTCAAACCCCCTAAAAAGGAAGAGATTTAAGCTGAACTTAAGGAAAGACAGGTCTTTAATGGCCACTTCAGATATGCCTGTGTCCCTCTGGCTGAAAATTTACTGCTGAAGACTAAAGGAAAGTCGGTTTAAACATAAAATCAAGCTGGACATCCATAGAATCATAGAATCCCAGACTGGTCTGGGTTGGAAGGGACCCCAAGGATCACAGAGCTCCAACCCCCCTGCCACAGGCAGGGCCACCAACCTCCAGGCCTGGAGCTACACAAGGTTGCCCAGGGCCCCATCCAACCTGGCCTTGGACACCCCCAGGGATGGGGCACCCCCCCCCTCTCTGGGCAGCCTGTCACAGCCCCTCACCACTCTCTCTGTAAATCCAGAGCCATTTAAAAATATATTACCCAGAAGACTAAGCCCTAAGCTCCTTGCTTCCTTTGATGATTCTCCCAAATTTTCATTCAGGTAGGTTAAGCAGGCAAACAAGCTATCCTCTGGCAGTTTTAACTTCATCTGATTTAAAACCAAGATATTATAAATACTGCTATGAAGGAAACTGGAATAAATAAAAACTTTCCCTGCAGCTGAGCTGCTTCAAACCTAATCAAACACCCAGGACTTCTGGTGTGACTCCTGTCCCCTCCTGTACTTGGAGGGTAGTTAAGGCACCATGCACAGCTGGACATGTTGCCTTGGGAAGAGGGATGTTCATTTTGAGTACAAAACAGTTGACCCTGATGGCATATGGGGCCACCTTCTCCAGACCACTACTTAAAAAAGTTCATACCAGCACATCTCCAGCACGGTTTGTACCCCTCCAGCTGGGGAGGTTCAGCCCTCACTGCTCTTACGTTGTGTCTCAAAGGTTTGGAGAGGGGTGGGATGGACAACCTGGGAGCCAGGGCAGTATTTGTACTTTCAACAAAGGTTTATTTCAGTCCAGTGCAGCTCAGTGTTTCCTCTTTGGTGTCCACCAGATGGCACAGGCTCCTGGCAGGTTTACAACCAGGTAATGGGGCAGCAGACCACAAAGGTGATTTCTGCTCTTCTGAACTGTGCTGACTCATCAGCAGAGCTGGTTCCTTCTCTGTACTCGGGGGATGTACACCAAGTTTCAGACCTCTATCAGCAGATTTTCATCACTCTACTACAACAGAACCCAAAAGCAAAGTGAGATCCTAGTGCTGCCAAGGGAGATACAGCATGTACCATATATGCATCACAGAATCTGCTGTCTAAACATTATCCTCACTTTATTGACCTGGAATTTCAATCTATTTCAAGACACCACTGACCTGCCTGAAGTCTCAGACCTGTGCTCATCATCTACACCTTTGTGATAGGCATTGCAAGGTGAGTCTTGATCAAAGCAAACTACTGCCTGCTTTGTAGCTGGATTTCCTCACTGGGGGAAGAAGCTGGTTCATTCTAAACTACCCCCCATGAACAAACATCCTGCAAGCTGTGGAGCACAGGATATAACACCTGCTTAAAACAGTAGCAGAGACATCAGTGAAGATTGATGTCATCAGCTACGTTGAAGAATTCAGAGGGAGAACTTAATTTATTAGAATTAATTAATTAATGTTGGCTGTCTTTAGCACAGTGTTTTGCTGTGTGCTAATACATCACTCAATAATGAAACGTATCCAAAAGGAGCTTGGCTGTGTTGGGATATCAAAGACATTTCCCTTGAGGGAAAGCACCTTGCTGAGATGGAAGACTCCATGCCAAGGCCTCTGTGAAGTGGTGACAACCGCAGAGGCCCAGCAGCCAAAGGTGGCAGGGTGAGCAGCACCCGTGTCCCCATGGGCAGCCAGGGCTGAGGTGGGCACAGGGGATCCTTGCTGCCATGGGCTGGGTGGGCAGACCTCAGAGGTGGGAGAGGGCAGTTCCTGGATGTGAGGGCTTGGCGGGAAGGAGGCTCTGCCAGGGGTGCCTTGAGGCAGCCCTAAATCTCCCTATTTATTTGTGCTCTACTGCCTTGCCCTGCCTCTTACTTAAAGTGAGATTTATCTGGCTACACCCACTGAGTCCTCCTCCTCTCTGTCTCACGGGTGCACGCTGCCCCACAGGGCTCCCCCGTATCACCCTCTCTGCCTCAGGCCCACAGCTCCCACCTCGCTCAGCCTGGCTGGGCACAGCGCTCCTCGCTTGGCTGAGTGACTCAACACCTACTACAGCTTTTTAAACTTCAAGCACTGGAGGGAAGCC
>VZTU01016591.1:0-49195 GCA_013400835.1 Zapornia atra | reverse complement strand
AAAAAAAAAAGAGATGAGAAAAGAATCCTCACTGACCCACTGACATGCCTCTCAGTGCAGGGCTGTCAGCAGCGGGCGTGCGGTGAGGCAGTGTTCAGCAGAAGAGGAGTTCATCACCTCCCCTCTTGCCTTGGCTGGGTGGCTCTGGGGTGAGGAGCTGATGCCGGATGACTCTGGGTGTTGTGTCCGACCCGCAAGGTAAGTCCTGACCAGGTTAGTGACAGGGGGTTCGTGCCTTGGAGCTTTTCCAGCTGTTGTGGGGTAAAAAAGGTGGCAATACTCTACTAGAAGACCACTTCTATGCTTGTCACTAGACCTCTCCTAGCTTTCCTGAAAAGTTAATGACTTTTGGTATGAAGATTACTGGGGGTTTTTAAAATATTTTTTCTTTTAAAATATTTTTCTTTTTTAAACTATTTTTTCATTTTAAATATTTTTTCATATTTTTACCTTCTCCCCTTTCTCTCTCTCCACTCCTTATATCTCTGTGCCCTCTATGCTTCCCTCCCCGTGTGTCCCTCAATTTATCTTTCTCTAAACTTGTGACTTTCATCACTGCTCCCTGCCACACCTGCCAACACACCAACTTTGTTCTAAGAGTTTTTCCTATGTTTGCCTAGTTGAAGTTTGACATTTTTGTTGCCTGTTCTTTCCTATGTGCTTATTCTTGTTCCATCTCTTCTTCACATCACAAACATCACCATTCCTGCACACTCACATGCCTGGCTGAGAACCTAAGGAAGAATTTATTTCCTTCTTTGGGCCCATTTTTGTTGTTTCTAGAGCATCACCTGGTGCCTCTAGTGCAGCCAGCACAGCTGATAATACACAGATTGATAATCATATAGTGAAGGTGAGGAGCTGGGTTTGCAGCCTTGAAGAGAGGAGTTGGCAGCATCACTGTAGTGAGATGGCTTCCTCAGAGAGGACGTTCTGTAGGCAGCTCCCAGCCTGGCAGAAGGACCCACCTCACAGTGAGTGGAGCCCTTTGCATGTCTCTGCACACAGCTTTGCTTGTGGGGATGATGAGGCCAGGGAAGGCAGCTGGCCTTAGTGATACCAGAGGTTAGTATGGAGCGAATGATTGCCTTCGCCAAGAACAAGGGCTGGCATGGGGCTCCCTGTATGGTGTTGGAGTTTGATATACTTTATGTTTTATCTGTGGCAAACTGCTTGAATTTTCTCAGCTTGTGAGCTTGCACTGAGAGTACAACCTGTTTTATTCCAGCTGGTCTGTATATGTTTCAAACCTTTGGCTTCCACCTACCTGCCTCCTCATCCTCTCCTTCCCTGGTCTAAACTTCTCCTATGACAGTTTTGGCCATTTTTCTGGCAGTCTGTAGGTACAAATGTGTTCTGAAAACCTCATCCTTTATGTGAAAGTCTATGTAAAAATGTAACATTTGACAATTTGACAATTGTCCTTATTCTGCTTCAGCAAAACAGTGAATTTGACAGTGAAGAAAACATCATATTAAATATTAATATTAAATTGATAAATAAATTTATAATGAAAATAATATTAAATTGATAAATAAATTGATAAAATAATATTGATAAATAGCACAATCATGAACTTGGAGGTTAGTGAATCCTCTCCTTCAGAGGCAGGCTTTGGTGTTAGAAGCACTTTAAAGTGGCAGGGAAACGTACAGCCAGGGCTGAACCCTACTGCACAGCCTGTAAGCATGAAAACAAAGGCTGTGCCTTGAAGCCACTTTTCCTACTGGCTTTCAGTGAACTCCAAATCACAGCATATCCTCCCCTGTGGGCTAAAATATCCCCAGCGTTGCTTAATTAATGTTGTTATGTTGTTACTATTAATTAAGCTGCAGGAGAATTGGGAATGTGCTGTCAATAGGCCTTGAGAAGTACTCCTGAGAGGAGGTCCTGCATCCCTTGCCACACAAAAATCAAGGTGCATTCCAACTCTTTCAGGTTGCTGTGGTAGCTGTGGCCTTTCCTTTGCTCTTTATCTAATGGAAACCCCAATATTCTGTGTGTATTTTACACTCATCACAAGTAACAGGCAGTAGAGAAAGCTCTTGGGGGGAGGAGGGGGGAAATGATGCTCAAAAGAAAATGAAATGACCATCCTGAATTCTGTGGAATTAATCAAATTTCCTCTTCTACCTAAGTGTGAAGATGGCAGATATAAAATGCAAGTTAATGAAACTGTGAGCATTGGTTGAAAAAGTCTCATACCAGAGAGATGGATATCTATCTGGCTGTTGCAAATCTGCCAAACCTCAATCTTGCTGTTCACAATCACTTGGTTATTTAGATAAGCAATATAAAATACAGTTCCAGCTACAGGGTGTTGTTATTGCTGTTAGAGCAGACACATAGTAACAGTGAACTAATACCAAATGTGGGCTAAAAAAAGCTCTTCTGAAGAGTTTAATTCTCTGAAAAGTTATATCATTAGATAAATAAATGAATGTGAGAGCAGCTTTCATATTCACTGCCTTGCAATGCTGTGCTCAGCTGAGAAATAAAAAGGTGCATTTTTTTTGTCCTTAAAAAAAAGCCAAATTTGCAAAATCTCTTTGGATTTAAGCATTTAGCAGGTTTGATGAGGTTTGCAAAAGGCTTTACAAGCACCCAGTGTAACTTTTTTCTCATTTTCTTCCATCATTCATGCAAATTACCTCCAAACCTTTTGAAGATTGTTCCCCTTCCCAGCCACCCAACCCTTGTCCCAGATACTCCAGCTCACTTTAATTCCCTTCTCAAAGACCGTTCCCATTTTCATCTTACCAAATTTATAGGGCTCACTAATTCCAAGCACACTTTAAAGATGCCCATCTCTAAATAGCTTTAGAAAATAGGTTGTAGATACCTGAAGTTGTTACCCCTGCAATGTCCCTTCACGGTCTTTGTAGATTTTGCTCCTGAATCTCCCTGGTTCTTTTTTGGAATGGGAGTAAAGAGGTTTTTTTCTCTTTTCAGTTGCTTTTTCACATCCTAATTTTTTTTTTGTCACTACAGATTTTAGGCAGCAGGTTGGTCTGTCGGAAGGAACCAGTTCATAATGTGTACTCTATTTAAGGGAATTTAAATAGACATAATATATATGATTATGTGCACCTATATTGCTTGACAGTGTGTTAAGAACTGCAGAGATGGGAAAGGACATCAAACCTTGGGCATTTTTAGACCTCACAGATTACAACTAAGTGATTTCTTAATTTATTATTTTTTACAAGGGGCTACACCGATGAAAATACAACATATTAGTGACCCTAGAACTGTTTTTCTAAGGGTTTCAATGGCAAATCATTTGGATTTTAAAAAAAATAAATAGGGAAACTGTTTTTGAGAAGGTTCAAAATGCCACTACACATCTTCTACTTTAAATATGTCGAGCAAAATGTAATTTCAAAACAGTGTTTTCCTGTTGAAATCCATCAATTCCTTACAAGAGAAAAATGGTTAAATATCCTGAAATCTTTAATTTTGAGATCAAACCAAAATGCTTTTTTTTTTTTCCTGGAAAAAGAGTTTTTTTGCAGCTGTTCAGTTCAGCCATGGGAAGAAATCTCGTTGAGCATCCCAATTTCAGCTGCACTTTGCATCTGAAGAGGGAGTTCAGGTATATAAATAAATGGAGCAGGAGCCATTCAGTGAGATCAAAACTCCAGCTTCAGAGCCAACACCCCCATTATGTATATTAATTACATTCCCAGCAAAACTTTTCCTTTTGCTCTCTATAGCTAAAGCCTTCATAGCAGAATTTGGACTGTGGGCAGCAGGTTTGCTTCTCCTATCAAAAAATAACGATGATGCCTGAGAGCAGGTTTTGCACCCACATGCAGAACCTTCTATATTGTGAGTACAGAGGTCTGAGCAATATAAAATATAAAATTCTGGGAGTGGGAGAGAATGAAGCTTTGAATGAAGCTACACTGGTCTTTCCATGTCAGTGTAGCTGGAAGGTTAAAGTAGCAACTCCCCAAAACTACTTCATGTACGAGGTGTGGATGTTTTAAATGATGTAATTGTTTTTAAGTGCCTTCCTTGTATAATATTGAAAATAATTAGCAGCCAGCATTGCTATTGATTTTAAAGAGAGCGTGGCAGTAAAAAACCCTATTCTTTTGATTAAAAAAACCCCACAACTTTGAAGAAAACTTTGAAAAATCTTTAAAAAAACCCCACCTCTCACGTCCTCCCAGATGAAGTGATCGCTGAGAGTACACCTAAAGCTTGGAGCCTCCTGTTTCTGCACGTAATAATGTGATATGAGACAAGGTGATAAATGCCCATGTGGATATACAAGACACAGGTTTTCTTGGAAATATCTAGGCATGGTAAATTTTTTTACCACTTTACATTTGAATGTTACTGTGCTGTGGCTTATCATAGAGTAAATTTCTTGGGCACATTCCAGTATTTGTTGGGAGAAGGAAAATGCAGTTTCTAAGTGTACTACGTGCCAAATATCCTGTATCTAGCATGTCTGCTTATCAGAAAAAAGCTATTGTAATAATTAAATGTAGGATGAGTTCCATGCCAGCCTGAGCGGGGTCATCGGCAGACGTTAAGCGGTATTTCAGACAAGACAGGCATTTCTGATGGCAAACCATAACAGGCTTCACTTAAAAAGGCACTTTAATATGTCTCAGGATTCAAGTCCTCTAATAAAGAGACTTTACATTATGGCAAGAAAGCATTCCACATTGAACTTTGCAGCATGATTTTAAAAGCTAAATTCAAGTGATGTCGAGAGGTAAAATCAAAGTGTGAAGAACTTTTGGTTTTGTTTTGGTTTGTTTGTGGGCTTTTGTTGTTGTTGTTGAAGAGAAGCTTTCTATTTGTCTTGCTTTTGAGAGTCCTCAATGTTACATTTTTAATCCTTGGGCACCCACAAGAGCTAAACACATTTTCCTCTAATTGAAAGCTACCTAACGAGGCAGCATCAGCCAGCAGTGGCTTTCAGGAAAACAACAGGTATTAGCAAAGTCTTATTAAACTTCAGGGTTTGGTTTTTTTTTTCCCTGAGTGACTCCAAAACATCTGTTCCCCTGCAAGGAACCACCCAAGAACGCAGAATCCTTGTGATTCCTGTCCTGGCTTTTTCACTAAAACACAAGCCTCTTGAGCACAACCCAGTTCTTGTTGTTTAGCCTTTCTCACTCTGCAATTTGTCTCAGTTTCCCCTGGCTGTAGTGTTGTTATCTGCTTCCTGGCTAGTTTATTGTGTAGTATTGGTTTGACATGTGCTTCTACTGTGCTCTACCATGCCAGTGGTAGCATAGCCTGGGGAGTGAAGCATCCCTTGAGTTTCAGTCTTCAGGGAGTTGAGGACTGGTCCTGTGGTCCCAGGGATTCCTCAGATCTAAGCTCTGGCAGGTGAAAAGACTTTTTGGTGAGTAATCTGACATGCTTCTAGCTGAAATCTGTGCCAACATCACAGCTCCCTCCTTTTTCAAACCTGTGCAATAAGTCAGGTAAGAAGCAATTAACTTTAACAGCAGGAAATTAGATAAGATGCAGTTAACAGCAGAATTTGGCTTTGTGTTTTGAGAAGAAAGAATATCCTTATTTTCTTGTGGATTCAAGGAGTTTAGGCCAAAATTCCCACTGCTTCCATCTAGTGAAAGTGTACAGTGAATGTTAATATTGCAAGGAATAACCCAAGGGATGGAAGAGAGAGTTCATTTGTCTTTTGCTGCCTTCTATAAAGATTCTTATAACCTGGCTGCTGATTTCTGCTGCTTTGGCAGAAATCTGGGATGAGCTGTACAGCTTTAGTGGAGGCACTCCAGACTTGACTCTAGTGTAGTTTCAGGCTAACCCTGACTCCTAATTTACAGTTTTATCTCCTTCTCTGACGTTTTGAAAAGGAAGCTGCAGCAATCAGTTTAAATCTGGAAAAAAAACCCTATTTCTAGGACTTAAGTGAATTTACATAAGTGTTTCGCTTTAGATAACCAGAAGTAAGTATTTTGGATCTGATAAAGCCCTGATAAGCACGCTGTTGCTTTGGGCACAGAGAAACTCAATGATTTTGGACTGAAATTAGGAGTTTCATCTTTAGTACAAGTGGGTTGGTTTTCACCAGTTCTGTGTCTCATAGAAACTCAGGCAGAAGTGGCCGATACATGACTCTGCCTTGCAGAGTCTTCAGAAGTGTCATTTGTTTCCTGCGATAGTAGAGCGAAAGGGAAACCTCTGGCAGGAAAATCTTGATATTAACAATTAGTGAATGAATGAGAGATGTGGTCACACTGCAGCGAGTGCCCTTCGCACACGCGTATGAGTAGAGGAGCCGAGTAGCTTTCAAGACAGGCTGGTAGTGATGGCTTACTGCCTTGAGAAAGGATAAAGGAAAGCTTTTAGGGAGCACTGGATCATTAGTCAGGACTTCAGGAAAAGAATATAAAGATGGGAGAGAGAGGTGGTGGTGGGTGCCCCGTCCCTGGGGGTGTTCAAGGCCAGGTTGGATGGGGCGTTGGGCAACCTTGTGTAGCTCCAGGCCTGGAGGTTGGTGGCCCTGCCTGTGGCAGGGGGTTGGAACTCTGTGATCCTTGGGGTCTCTTCCAACACAGACCATTCTATGATTCTATAGGAGTCTTCCTGACAGAAGACAATGAGAAGGAGCACGCAAATTACTGCGCACGGGGCCTTTGCTGTGCTCCCCTCCTGATTCTCTAAACATTTCTACTCATCTGAGTCTGAATGGTTTCTTTTTGTCATCATCAGTTTCTCGTTCTGAACCAGAAGGGTAAAGCAAGGCAAGGAGTTTTATTTAGATTCCACAAAAGCTTTTGTAAACAGGATGCTCTGATCAGTCCTATGCTCCAGTGCTGGAGCTAGGAGCAGGAAAAGACTGTGAGAAAGAGTTTGGCTTCAGTTTGTCTTAAATCAGAATAATTTCTTAGGCTGGAATTTGGATGGCGACACTGTTGGGTTAGCAAAAACCTGTGGGGCTCTACTGTACATGTGTGTCTCTATGGCTCAGTGACAAGCTGAGGGCCTAATTCAGTTTTCTAAATAAGGAATAATTTGCAATTGCTGATCTAAGTCACTGCACAATGAAGAGGAAAATGAAAATGTAGCCAGTTCTGGAAGTTTTACTGGTTGAACAAACTCTTTTGCGTTGGGCATTTTGAAATACATATAGGAAAAGATGAAGAAAAGGAATTTGGCATATCAGATGTGGGACAATCTGTCTTGCAGGTTCTGCAGCGTGGGGGGTTTTGTCATTTGCGAATGATTCCATTCCATTTTTAAAACAGGGGGTTTGTGTGCCCTCAAGACCACGGATGATTCTATCTAGGAAAGATTAGAAATGTGTTCAATTATTTCCTGTTGATTCTTGACTTCTTGTTTCCAAGAAAGAAAGCAAGCCACCGACTTGCTGAAGTCAATGGCAGCCCTGGTTAAGCTGTCATTCTGGTCTTGTCTCAAAAAAAACCCAACCCTTTTAGCCTCTGCTTAATTTTGAGCAGAGACTTAGGTCTCCTTGATTTCATAGCTTGCAATTATATTCTTGTGCTATGGAAGGGAAGGGACTTACCTCTGGTTCTAGATGACCTCTCACTTCTTTGCCATGATAGGGCATCACCGTAACATCTGGGGTTACCTTCACGTAATTGTGAGCTTTATCTTTGTGAATTAATCACTTGTTAAAAAAACCTATTGTGACAGCAGTTTTTGTCAGATTCAGTATGAACCAGATGGAATTTTCCATCCCTCTGGGTAGGCAGAGAGAGGTGGAGAGCGGATGCAGGGCTGCACGTACTGCTAGCAGCACGGCACGCCGCGCGCGAGCATCCATCTACTTGTTCAACCAGAAATGTGAGTTCCTGGGCTAGTCCTCTTCTTCTCCCATCAGTTGTGTAAGTAAAGATTTAGTGACTGGAAAAGGCTTACTGCTGACTTACACCAACATCAATGCTGCCTCACCTTGCCAGTCCCTGTTAGCAAACCAAAACCGCTGTATAAAACAGCCAGGCTCAAAAATTAACAAGCTCATACCTTCCATTTACACAGCTCTGTAGCATTATGGGTTTATGTGTTATTTACTGCTCTTCTATAAATGCTGTGACACAGATCTGATAGGGGCTGGTCCTGCAAAGCTCACCCAGTATGATTTGGCTGAAGCGCGCTCGCAATGTGCCACCTTCAGTAGAGAATGTTGTCAGGTCGTGGTGGCGACACCACATTGAGCTTGCTGGGATCAGCTTGGGGAAACCCTGGTCTGTTTCAGCCTCCAAATGAAATATATATCATAGATATATTAATATATTTCATATATTTCATTTCCTATATTCATATCTTTCATTTGGATGCAGTGATGCTGAGACAGATGCATCCAAATGGAATATATGAATATATATATGTTGTTTGGATGCATGTATGAATATATATATATGATAAGCCTGCACTACCTTAGTTATTGCAGTGAAGAAACAGCAAGGGGGGAAAAAAGAACAATTCAATTATTCATGTTTTACATGTCTACCAAGTAGGTGCTTAGACTGAAGGAACAAGAAAGCTAAAAATGTTTGTCAAATCCTCAGTAGCATCCAGATTGTTTTCCAGGCACAGCCAGCTTTCCAAGGAAAGTTTTAGTTGTTTAAAAAAAAAAAAAGAGCAAATATTATCTGAAATACTAAGATCTTGATTTTCTTGCATTTTCAGCTGAAACACTTGAGTTTCTAACTCCAGTAATTCAGTGTATCCCTGACAAGTGTAATCTGCTGAAAAGTTGGTATTTTCGATCCCTACTATGAAATATGGCAGAGGAAGAAAAAAGATTTCTTTAAAGTCCTTTCCCAGTGAAAAAAAACCCCCACAAAACACATTTATGCAGTGTCTTACACTGAGCCATGGTGTGATGGGGTCAGCTTTCTTGTGCCCAGAGGCAAAAGCCAGATGGGGCGAACACTGAGAAGACTTCATTATCTATCAGCAGCACACACAGAGACATTTTCAGTCCAAGAAATGCAAAACTCTGTCATTTGGAAGGAATCATTAGTAACTTAGGGGTTTTGAAGGTTTTGTAGCACATTTCCAGTCTTATGGTGGTTGTAGACCCACAGTAAAATTTAGAGGTCAGTTTGTTCCAAATAGAGTAATAATCTGAGCTGGTTTTGAGGCGAGTTAGCATGAGCAATGCAGCCTCAGTGATGTGGGCTTTGACCACAAGGACTGAGGAATCAAGGAAGGCTTATGTAGCTTACAAGCTGCAGACACCTTCTGCTGCAGGTGGTTTGGTAATTTTGGGTAGATTCACATGGTTTGAAGTCTCATACCTCAAGACCAAAAGGCAAAACTAATTCTACCAAGCCCCTAACTAACAACCTGTTGTGATTAAACTGCAGAGACAGTGATTTAATGTCTTTGAGCCTATAATTTTAGTACAGCAGAAAGTTCAATATAGCCTTAAAACTCTGAATCTTGTAGGAAAAAAACTTGATTTCCAGCAATTCAACATCTGTGGTTGTGCCCAGGTTTCAAAACTGATCCCCCCACCTAGAGAATCGTTATGGGGTCTTGGAATCTGATTTCCAAATGAGTGCAAAGTTTCAGTGGAAACCAGCCTTTAGAAAACCTGGCCCAAAGGTGAAAATACTTGATTTGGAATACCTAAAATCTGTCTGGCACTGCAATGCATTGGCAGCCTTGCAGCAGTATTTGGTGCTCTGAGCCAACAATCCTTCCTGTGTTTTGAAAATAAGCAGCAAAATTGTGACTTGCTGCATAATTGCATCCTGTAATTGTTTACTGCATACTGTAATTGTTTCTGAGTCAGTTTTGCTTTGAATTTCAGTTTAAAGCTTCACCAGAAAGAAAGATTCTGCCATCAGTAGCACCCACAGAAGTATGTGTCCAGCAGGTCAGGCATCCAGGTCATTAGGGTCTGCTCTGTTTCCTCCTTTTCTGCCTGCCCTCATTAACAGACCATTCTATTCCCCACTGAGATACACAAGGGAGGAATACCTGTTCCTCAATAGCACATTAACCACTGCTTTAGCATGAATGTGAAATATGAGTCGAATTATGTCCTTTTATCTTAAACAGGTCACTGGGTTTACAGAGTGCTGCAAAATACTACCAAACCACAGATTTTTAATGTTTTTGTTTGGTTTTTTTTTCTTAGTAATAAGATGAAGAAGCAGCAGGAAGGATCAAAACTTGTTTACTATGGTTTACTTGCAATGCAGAGTTTGTACAGTGCAGTGCTCCTGGTTGAAGTGTTCAGAGGTTTCTGTTGTAAATGATGCCGTGGTCACTGGGGCCTTTCTATGATCTCATTTTATCAGTGTAAATTCTGAATAACTCTTGTGGGTTAGATACTGATGTACTAGAGATCTGACATCTGAGTGATGATTTCATTTAGGATTAAATAATTTAAGAGGGAAAAAATAGGCAGCCATCACACTCCTTTATAATAGCATAAAGCAAGGGTAGTTTGGCTCAAACTGTGCTGATTTAAGGAATTTTTCCTTAAATCCTTAATTCAGTTCCCAGTTTAAACTGAGTAAACTCTAGTGATGTTTCCATGGGTTGACTCTTACGTATATCAGTTGTGAATCAAGTCCCATAAGGGAGCTGGGAATTGAAGTTTGACATAAAAATTGTCTGCAGGCCAGTTAATTTCATAATGAAATTAAGTGTTTTATGAAAAAAATAATTGGATGCTTTCTTTCCTTTGTTTAAAAATATATTGAAAACAAAGTATACTCTATGTGCTGAAATTCTGTGAGTGTCATACGGTTTAGTTTTAGGTAGTCCTGTGAGGAGAAGGGAGTTGGAAGGGACCCATAAGGATCATTGAGTCCAACTTGAGATATTGTGTGATTCCATGTTGTGGAAACACCAGAGTAAATTGACCATTTTCACTTCACAGTAAAGAGATCTCTGCCATAGGGAAGATAGGCTATGTCACTCTCTGCATTTCTATATTACATTGATTTTTTTTTTCCCTATTTATGGAAAATACATGTACATTTATGCTTGGATTTTCATTGTTCAGGTTTTAGCTTAGTATTCTCTCTGGCATGTTTTTAAATGAGACTTCAATCTCCAGCCCCTTATCGGTGGTTGTAGATATGATTTTGTGATAGAAACAGGGGGAAATAGACAGACACGCAAAGGTTTTTAAAAAACTTGTAACTTATAGAAAGGGAAGTCACACTGAGAGGTAGAAAAATTTAAATCCATATATTAATTGAGAAGAAAAAAACCCTCAGATATTCACTGTATTAAAATGATTTAATTTTATATGTAATACAGCTCATCCTCCCTTCTCATCAAAGGAAAAGTAAGACCCAGCCTATGGTTCAGTTCCACAGGATCTATAACCTGTTTTTAAGTATTTAATACTCAAATTCACAGTATTTTTGGACATAAGAATGGTCAGGTTGAGTCAGCTTCAAGGTTCCCTCAGCCTCATCTTTGGCCTAATATTTTTTTGCGATTCCCTTTTTATTTTGGATGACTAATGTTATCCTGAGGAGACTCAACTATTGATGACTATGTTATCCTGAGGAAACTCCAAATTTTAGTGTTATGCTGTACAAAGGTGTGCTTCCTTATGCTTCTTTAAAATCCACTGCCTGATAGCTCCAGCTTATGCCCTTTATTCTTGAGAAATAACGAGTTAGCGTTTCTGTTTGCAGAAACTCTTCTGCATCTGTGGCTGTTCTGGTTGCTCTTTGCAGGATCTAGTCTAATTTTACTAGGTGCTTGGGAAAAAGGCTTGATTTATGATCATAGAAAAGTGAGACTCACAGATGTTTTATGAGGCAGCGTGTTTTGATTAAAGAAAAGCCTGTATTATCATCTGCAGCGAATCAATTCCTGTTAGCTCTATGTTTTTACTGGAGGGTTTTGTACAATCTGCTGGAAAGTACAGTTCAGAGTTTGAAGCTGCTCAGGGTGGAGATAGGAGAAAGAAGGGGAGATATGTCTGAACTAAACCTCTGGAGCTTGAGCCCTAACATGGTTTTCTGTTAGAGGAAGGAAAGAAGTGCTACCAGAAATGAGGATCTTCTCAGCAGGTAGACAGAGTGCATGTACAAAACCCTCAATACAACATGTCCATTTTCACAGAGGTGTAAATGATTTTCATGCATTAAACTAGGGCATTAAGCATTTAGCCTTTCATGGTTGATCAGATGCACTGTAGAAGTGGTAAGGGTAGCTTTTATCACACATCTTCATGTATTTAACAGCCTTCACGTAAAAATGTGGCTCGTTTTCCCCCTGCTCAGAAAGGTAAGAGCCTGGAAAAGTTTAAAGGCTGCTCCCTCTAGAGAAGTTGGGCTTTGAAAAGATGTTCTGTGTGATCAGAGCTAGAAGATTAAGTGCAAATTGGAGATGACAAATGAAAGAATGCCATCGTTTTACAAGGGTTTCGGTGCTTTCTCTCCCGTTCAGGATGCAGATAAGACAGACCGTGGGGATGTTCTGGCAAGACATTACAATTGTCTTCTACATTTATAGCCATAGAAACAACAGGTAGCAATGCACCTTAGGAAATAGTGGTTGCATAATGCTCTTGACCAAACGGTTCTCCCATCTTTACTAATATTAATGTTTCTTCAGCTGTGTGCGCTCGATCGCTACAGCCTGCGCTCACGAAGAGTCCCAAGGCTAATGTCATGTGGGTATATGTGCGACTTTGTGGGCTGCAGATATAAATAACAGGTGGAGTTTAGACTCTGTGGCCTAAAACTTGATGCTTTCACATATTGACCCAGCTAAATCTTCATTCCTTGCCCTTAAAAGGCCAGATCATGTCTCCGATAAGAACTTCCCCTGCCTCCCACTTCACACCCAACCTCCTTCCAAACCTTCCCCACCTCCAAGTAAGTGTACCCATGCCCTTCTTCTTGTTTGACTCCTGCCTCTTCTGGACTCAACCCTCACTTCTCACTATTGCACTTCCATCTGCTTCAATCCACGCAGCCTTCAGTTGGGTTCTGAAGGAGTTTCCCACCTTGGCACAGTGGACTAGAGACTGAGGGATCAAACAAATGTGGGAAGGACTAAACAGATGTGCTGAAATGAGTTTGCAGGAAGGAAGGGTTGAGGTTCAGCATGCCTTTTTTTGTTCTGTCTCACAAATGCCTATTTTGGGTCACTTGTTTCCCATGCTTCCCAGCTATATTGGACAGTGAGTGCTGGTTACAGTAATCTTGAAACTTCTTATAGGATCTCCTTATGACAGGCACCAGGAGCCAAGAGAAGGACAGGGAGAACACAAACTACTTTGCCCAATGTGGGTGATGAGTTTACACAGTGAAAAAGCCACCTGTTGATCTTTGACTCATTCAACAAAGAAGTCACGTCAAATACTAACCTGAAAAATTCCTGGTAAGTGATTAAGCCCTGAAACAATAGTGTATTTCTGCCTCTTGACGCTGTCAGAAACCACAGGTACACTCACTGAAATTCTCTCTTTGATGCTTTGAGATCAGAAGTAATTTTGATCAAAAGCTGGAGGAATTACCCCAAACATTCATGCTAAAGGGCATTCTTTGTTTTGGTCTTTAGTTACTCTCAGAACTTTTGCATGCTGTTTGAGAGCTGAAAGGCTAGCTCAATTAAATAACTGCACTGCAAATCTGTTTAATTACAAAATAGCCCTGATTTGGATGGAGAGGGCTTTCATGGAACAGAACTCTGAGCAAACTCAGAGAGCGATTACATGTGGATTGGTGGATCTTCCAGGTCTGCATTGTGCAGGGGTCACAGCTGATGACACCCTGCCCCTACTGAAAGCCTCTACTCCTGTAAAAATACATTTCTGATATTTCAACTGCAAGCAGCAGCATGTTTAATCAAATAGCCTCTGTAGATTAGCGTTTTTAGGCTGCATTCACATTTCTCCTCAACAATATGTGTGTAATTTTGTGTGTAGGATGGACCTTCTTTACATACATCCTCGTGCTGTTTGATTTTCAAAATACTCTAGTGATCTTTTATGTCTGATTTGTTGGGTGCTAGCTTGAGATACCAAAAAAAAAAAAGGGATCTGATTTTCAGAAAGAGCTATACAAGAAAAGCAAGAGACTACTTTGCTTCCCAATTTTTTTGTCCTCTTTATGATTTATGAGTTAAATTCTTAAGAAATCACTAGTCACTCTTGGAAAACTAGACCTTTCACATGTGGTCATTCACGTGAAGCTTGGAAAATGAAGCACACTGGAAATTTTCAAAGCCTCTATACAGAAAGTACAAGCAGGCAGCGTTTAGGGATTGTTTTTTAACCCACAGATGTGTGAGCTCTTTGTTACTGTTGGTACAAATGCTCATGAAGAGCAAATGCAGCACCCAGACATGGTTCTTTATCACTTCTATTTCTATATGCCCTTCGTTGAACTAGCACCCTTCTGTGTTTAGAGGGACATACAGTTCCTGCCCAAAAGTGATGTCCTGAATGATTTTTGACTTCAGTATTCCCCTTTTGCTTGTAGAAGGTTATCAGTCATCAAGAATAGAGTAATTCATATCACTCATGCAATAAATTGATTTAGCAAGAATGTTGGCTATTAGTCATGCTGATTATTAGCTGTGTTAATTTTCAGAGAGGTCACGTGCCAAATTTTCACAAGCTCACAGCATCTGACTGCACCAAAGGGTTTGACTTCTCACTTCATCTGTAGCACTGAATATCTCCATTTAATTTGACTCCTAAATAGCTGTTTGGAAGGAAAAAACCCTATATATATATATACGCTCAATCTGAATGTTTCTAGCTAAAAAATGAATAATGCTTGGCTTTCAGATATTATGTTGGTTTTACTGCCTCTGAGTTTGGGCAGTTTTCAGCCTGCCACATTTTTTTTGGGGGGGGGGAGGAGGAAAGATTTTCAGCTGAAAATGTCAGCCAGCCCTTCTCCTCCCAATACACTGAGCAGCCCTGCCAGGAACCTTGGTGATTGTCACCAGTGACTCAGAAAAGCACTTTGCAATTCTATGAGCAGGTACTATTATTATTATTATTATAGCTACGTGGTGAGCCTGGGATGCATTGCAGTGCTAGGAAAGCGTGCTGCAACCCTCCAGGCAGTGTGGAGGGCATCTTGACCACTGCTTGTGCGTTGGTCTTTGTGGGTCCCGATGGTCACGTTAATTACGTGACCTTGTGCAGGGGCTGTGGGGATTGACATGTGGTAAATGCCAGAGCATCTTATAGTGTGTACAAGTGAAACAGTGGTGGATTCTTTACCATTTTAGGGTAACCCTGCAGTGCTGGCTGCCCCTCCTGGCCAAGCTTTCTGTTAGGTGGGACTGAGGTCCTGAGCAGTCTGGCAGTGAAGCGTTTCTGAGTGGGATCCTTTCTCTGCTCCTTCCCTATCCACCTTGTAGAGCTGTCAGTACAAGCTGTCTCCTCTGGACTCAACACAGTAGTTTCCCAACACTTAGACTCACGAGATGTGATTCCTCTCACTAGGCCCTACAAGGTCTAAATTAGAATTAGTCGCTCTGGGCTTTCTTATATGTAACAGACAATAGTCCAGGGAGCTCAGATGATCACATGTAAATGAGTGCTTCAGAGTAAGATATATGTCATACTAAGCTCCCTCAGTAGGTCTCTCTGAAGTACAGAGGGTGCCTGATGTGAACACATGCAGGTGCCTACTTCTAGGCACACACTAGATCAGCACAGTCCCTCCCCACCTGCCCAGAGGGAAGAGAGGTGAAGTGGTTTTCCTGGAAGATGTTACAGGAAGTTTATAGAGTAGATGGGGATGTCAGGAGTGTGACCTCTTGTTAATTTAATTCACAACATAGACTGTATCTTCTCTGCTAGTTGGGAATGTACCATAGCCATTGTCTTTAGATGGGCACTTCAGTGCCAAGACTTGGTGCCATCCTGCTGCTCAGCACCTGCAGTGCAAGGACTTGCAAGCTCCTAGACAGCTCCTAGAGTTCATCCACATTTTCTTACAAGCCTTTCAAAATCATAAACATCAAACGGCAGGGCCAGGGCTTTTAGGGAAAATGGGGATTGAGTAGATGCAGTGGATTTGTAATCCTGATTCAGCTGCTTACTAAGGTGACTGAAGTAAATCAGTTCTTCCCCCATGTCTTCTTTATCTGTAAAACAGGAGCAATGAGACTTACTCCCTTTGTAAGGTAATCTGAGATCAATGAGAGATAAGTAACGTGAGTAATTTTTATTATCCTGGTTGAAGTTAGTTAGGGACAGTGTGATTGTTCACTGAGTTGGCACAGTATGTCCTTTTTAACCCTGCACATGCTTTATTGTACCCCTTGATGGACTTTGCAGACGCTGGTGAGATGTGAGTGCACTGATGCTGATGGTATTTTGGAAACATGGCCCAAAGTTAACAGAAACAGCTGGGGGAAGCTGTAGTCAGGTTATGTGTGTGTACAGAGCTATAGAATCATAGACTGATCTGGGTTGGAAGGGACCCCAAGGGTCACAGAGCTCCAACCACCCTGCCACAGGCAGGGCCACCAACCTCCAGGCCTGGAGCTACACAAGGTTGCCCAGGGCCCCATCCAACCTGGCCTTGACCACCCCCAGGGATGGGGCACCCACCCCCTCTCTGGGCAGCCTGTTCCAGCCCCTCACCACTCTCTCTGTACAGAACTTCCCCCCAATCTCTCCTCTAACCCTTCCCTCCTCCACCTTCACTCCATCCCCCTTGTACTCAGCGTCCCTGGTGTGACTACAACAGCGGTGAACCAATCCCACGGCTATACTGATTTATTTGCTGGCATTAATTAATAGCACCTTTCAGTGGTAACACTTTTGTGTTCTGACCCTGGCAGAACCCCGGCTGTACTCACTACCATGGACAACTTCATGGCGCCCCTGAGCAGCGTGAGCGAGCTGGCGCTGCAGCAGAGCAAGGCCAAGCTCCTGCACGGCAAGGCCAGCGGGCCCTCCCGCCGCAAGCGGGAGTTCATGCCGGATGAGAAGAAGGACAACATGTACTGGGAGAAGAGGCGCAAGAACAACGAGGCGGCCAAGCGCTCGCGGGAGAAGAGGCGCCTCAACGACTTCGCCATGGAGAGCCAGCTGGCTGCTCTCAGCGAGGAGAATGCCATCCTCAGGACAGAGCTGCTGTCCCTGAAGCTGCGCTTTGGGCTCATCAGCCCAGAAAATGGCACCTACCAGGGCCACTCCATCCAGGATTTCCTGGGAGTTTATTTCAGAGGGCACAGAGCGGCCTCCCCGCTCCTTGAGGCCGAGCCCTTTGCTGGGGAGTCCTGCTTCTTCACTACGAAGAGCTTCGTGCCCAAGGTGCTGGAGCCAGTGGACTTTTCCTGCAAGAGCTTCGGTCCATCCAGAAACATCCTCAGCTGTGATTCAAAGCCTGTTCCCATGGACACACCTGGCCTTCAGCAGCCAAAGAGGCTTGACGCAGCCTTCAGATCCACAGTGTGCTCTCCATTCCTCAATTACCATTGCCTGGACAAATATGCTTTCCATTTGCCTTTGTCAGGCGGCGCCTGCTTTTTGTGCCCTTCCCCCTGTCCAGCTGAGGTGAGCAAAGAAAGAGCCACGACTGTCTCGGATGAAGACGATGAGCAACAAGTGCCCAAAACTTCTCCTCTACCCCCGTGCAGCCTGCCCTGCCCTTCAGAAGATCATCCAAAGGGTCGAAGCTATGCTGCCCTACCTCACAAGCTCCGGATTAAGACCAAAGCCCTTGGCAGCTTGGAGGAGAATGGCCTGGACTCCCACTGAGGAGGGGATGGGGTGGGGTTGGGGGGTAGGAGGGGGGAAATGTCTTATGCTTCAAAGAGGGAAGTAATTTTCTCTGCTTTGTCTAAATGATAAAGGAATTTCTAGGGCTGAGCTGCATCACTACAGCACAACTGCAGCTGGCCATGATGTTGATGGGCCGAGTGAAACCTGCCACACCCCATCACCACGGTGTCAGTGTGTTTGAGTTTCATCTGGCTGCTTACAAACCAAGCTAAACTTTTGAGATGTGAAGGGACCAGAGGCAGGAAGAGGCTAAGACAGTGGAGGTGGTGCCCACACCATGTAACACAACTACAGCTGGTTGGGGTGGCAACCATTTGAATTACCTTTGGTTCACCTTCATCCTCACGAGTGTGCCTGAAGTCTTAATTGCTTGACATGGGAAACTGTTGATGGAAAGAGTTTCAGATCCCCTCCTCCCCAGCTGTCTAGAGCAATAAAAAGGAATAATGATAAAAAGACAGTGGATTTACACTGGCATGAAATAAGGGCAGGACCTAGTCCACTTTATTAATGTTTTTTCATAATTTATCTTCAGAGAGAATGAAGATGTGACCAGACACAGTGTGGTCCAGAAGATACTTTCATTTATTTTTGCAACTATTATTTTGGAGAAATAAATATTTGGGTTTTTTTATGTAAGATGCAAACCATATTTTAGGTTTTACTTCCTTCTTTTTAAATAAGGCATTTTCAGAAGTGGTTTTTCCTCTATTTGGAAATTGCCTTTATAAAACATTCTCTCACCTTTATCTGAGTTGGGTGAACCATTTGGTTTTCCTTTTTTGGAAATGAATTGCTTATAACATAGGAGATTTTATTTTTTTTTTCTGTTGAAAGACAATTTATATGAAAAAAAATTATTTAACTGGGTAAAAAGCATTTAAACAGTTTGTATTTTTTTACATGACTTTATTTTATGAGCTTTAAATGCAAGTGAGAAACCTCAGTTAACATCTGGCTGCTTATATTAACCAAAGTGAATCTTGACTGGCCCAAAGCTGGACTCACATTAGATGTACTCACTGGTTATTTCTGTGTACCAAACTGTGTGAGCTGGAGAGGCTGAACTGCAGACCCAGCACTGAAGGTTTCCCTTGAGTTTCAGTGCCTGATAGGTTTGCAGCACTCAGAAATAACAGAGGAATATAATACTCATAATTGTAACCTTTTGGGTCCCTGCGGTCACAGAGTGCAGCAGCACTGGATGAACTGCGGGGATGGAAGAGAATGGGCTGGACTTTGCAAATCAGTAAAGGCCACATCTCTCCTTCAGACATCTCCTGGGCATGGAGACACTGATTTTGACCCCTCTGCCAAAGAAGAAGGAGGCTTAGAAGTCTGTGGTGCTCACGGCAGAGAGAGAGATGTCCCAGCGCGTTCTGCAGGTCCCCTTTGAGGATGCAATGCCACCAGCTTGCTCCCATCCCAGTGCTTCACTGGTGTGAGCTGGGGTATGGGAGATGGTTCATCAAAGCATCTTTGTTGGAAGCCTGCTCTCAGACAGGGCAAGTGGTTACCTGGCTCTCACATGATGCTTCTGCTCCATGCCCAAGCACTTGGGGCATGTCTGTGCTAAGACATTTCAAGCATCATCTCTACACTGGCTTTAGCTGTTCCTGGTGGCCTGGGTTTCATCCTGTGACACAAGAGACTGCTCTGTTCCCCATCTCCAGTCCTTGCTTGATTTTCCCTAATGCATTTGGGTTCAGCATCTTTCCCCTTTTAAAGCATTTTGCTGCTTTTTACCTGTGCAGGTGTTGTATATAGTGTATGTATTCTTGGGTGCTTTCCTTGTCCATCCTGCCTTCTGCCTGCTTAGCCTTTGGGACAGCCTGTGCTGTGGCCACAGCAGTGAGCGTGGAGTAGGTGTGATACAGCTGGAAAACTTTAACCCAGCCGACCACGTAGCTCAGGGCTCAGTATAAGGCAGGAGGCACCTTGAGCTGCAGCTATGTTGAGCTGAAAGCCAGTTGAGCCTCACTGAACAGTAGCCTGGTGAAGGTGTCTAAAGCCTACTTTATGCTGTTCCTCAGTCACTTCAGTTTACAAGCCAAAGATAGTTCTCAGAGATGTATTCCAGGTATACCTGTAACTCCTTGTCCTCAGTTCTCCTTTCATTTTCTGTACAGAAAGGATGCTGATGCAGCTCTGACACAGCTGTGTCTGCCAGCCCTAAACATTTTATGACATTTTGGACACATTCAGCCCAATCTGATGGAAGAAGACAGACCTCAAGGAGAATAAACAACTTCAAATTGTTCTCCTCTGCCCCAACCACAGGTTTTCATCTACCATGTTCTTACTGATAGGAAAAGTAAGCTCAGCATTGCCAGCTCAGCTCTGTTGGAACCCAGAGACGACAGTTGGAGCTCAACCTCCTGGCTCAGATCCCTGGGAGTCTCCACTTTGCTGGCTCTGCTCCTCACAGGACTTCCCCTTTCCTTTTCATGTTACACTGTTCTCACTAAAACTTCAGACTCTGGAGAATAAGGACAATTCTTGAGAGTAATTTTCCTAGAAATTATTTTACAACTAATAAAGAAATGCATTGCTAATAAATGTCAGAATGTAAAAGGACAAACCACGCTACCTGAACATGGGGTGTTGGGAAAAGAGGGCCCTTCATGTGGGCTGTACACAGGGTCATCTGAACTGTGGAGGGATATCAACATACTGTGCCTAATAAAACTCTGTTTCCAGATGCTGTGAATATATTGGCCTGTTTGTTGGGACTGTATCTGCACCCACAGCCAGGTGAGAAATATGTCCCATGGACACAAGTCCTGCTCAGCAGGGGCACAGGTGATGAAGGGCACAGGTTAAGCAGGCTGTGGGGCACACACCTTCCTGATTCCTCTGCCCATAAATGTGCTTTCTCACTGCCTGTGCCTACGTGCTCAGTTCTCCACTGCAGAGTCCTCCTGGCACGCTGGCAGAGGGGCTGGTGCAGTGGGGCTCTCACAGCTCACCACCCTTTATAGTGATCATCGAATCGTAGAATGGGCTGGGCTGGAAGGGACCCCAAGGGTCCCAGAGCTCCAACCCCCTGCCACAGGCAGGGCCACCAACCTCCAGGCCTGGAGCTACACAAGGTTGCCCAGGGCCCCAGCCAACCTGGCCTTAAACACCCCCAGGGATGGGGCACCCACCCCCTCTCTGGGCAGCCTATTCCAGCCCCTCACCACTCTCTCTGCAAAGAACTTCCCCCTAATATCCAATTTAAACCTTCCCTCCTTTAGCTCTAATCCATTCCCCCTTGTCCTGCCGTTGTCTACCCTTTAAAAAAGTTGATTCCCCTTTTAAAAAGCTGATACCTCCTGAGTGCCCATCTCTGGCACCTCTGTGCTGAGATCAGTGCAGAGAAACAGGCAGAGCTTGGTGCTCGCAGCCAGGAGCCCCTGGGCTGCAGTACAAGGGGGGCAGCTGTACTGTACTCGCTGGCATGAGGGGAAACCAGAGCGCTGCAACCGCTCTTCAGGTGTGAAACTTGACGTAGTGATGCTTTCACATTAAAAGAAACCACAAGCGGTTGAATTTCCTGTCCTATTCCCCCTGTCCTCTCTTCCTCTCAGAACAGGTAGGGACAGCCCAGAGCAAGAAGGTGGCTTAGAAATTATTTTACTAGAAGAATTCTCCTCCTCTCTGCTCCTGACCTTCCCTGTCATTGCTGGGCCAGCTTTCCTCCCCACCTTCCCTGGCTCCATGTGCCTGCGGCCTTGTCAGGATGCAGCGAGCGGCTGTTAAGCGAGTGACATGGGGTGTGGGGAGCAGCCTGGCTGTGGCAGCAGAGCTGGGGTAGGTCAGCTCACCGTGCTCTGTGAGATGGCTTTAGTGATCATAGTGAGGGAGGTATCCCCCGGGATCAATCCCGGCCTTGCGGCCTGGGCTGCAGGGTGAGGTGACCCTGAGAGCTTTACTCCTGCAGGTGCCCAGAAGTGCCTTTTCATGGGGAGCAGGCATGGTTCATCTGAAGACGAATGAAGAAATGAGTAACGTTTCCTGTTTGTTATGTCCCTGCTGGTGCACAAACTGGGGGCCAAAGCTGGAGCAGGGGTTCACAGCGCTGTAAGCTGCTGGGCCCCCGTGGAGGGAGCGGAAGGGTGCACCAGCAGCAGGAAAAGCAGCAGGAGAAGGTGAAAGGGTGTGAAGTGAGCCAGCCCTGGCCCCACACCTGCTCATCTCACACCTTCTTACAGCCCCTTTGCCACTTGCTCCAGGCTTTGCTTTTCCTCTCCTCCGGGGCTGCTCACCCCAAGGGGCTGGAGGCAGAGAGGGTGGTTTCCCTCCCTCCACTCTTGCATTTCTCCTTTGCTGCCTTGTCCTCCAGATTTTCATGCAGTACATGGGGGAGATCCAGCCATCTGTCGATTATTCCATCCCCAAGTTGCTAACATTTAGTAATATCTCCAAATAAGAGCCATTATTGTACTAATTATTTCAGATGATGGGAGCTGCAAGGCTTACCTGTGAGGGACGTGGCCTATTTCCACTCCTGCTCAGACTTAAAAGTTAATTCATTAAACAGCCTTTGTTCCAAAGTCATCTCAGGTAGTTTTCAAGCTGGTTAATTATCAGGGTGAGCATTATATAAGAGAAGGTGAGAGATGTTTCTTGTCTGTATCTCTTTGGGACGCTGTTCTATACTTTTTATTGGTCTACCAGAACAGAGAGGTCAAAAGCAACAGCCTAATTCAGTACCAACTGGCATTTAAGATTCTACTGTTGATTCAACCCACAGTTAAACATGTAAACCAATGCCACAGGTTTGATACCAGCATTATTTACACTGGTGAATACAGGGCTGTGTTTATCAGCACCACTTGGTGATGCTTAGTCTCAGGGCAGAGATGAAACTTAGAAATTTGAAGGCAGAAGCCATTAAATCTGGCTCTGTACTGCACAGCTCCACTGTTTCCCAGCTCCTTCAGGCAGAGCTGCTTTGTTTATAAATTCCAGAGCATGGTTTTTGTCACAGTGACTGCTGGCAGGAGAAGGTCCCCCCTCCCTGAGGCCACCCACTCCCCACCTCTGTGCATTTTGAGTCCCAGGTGAGGACTGGCAGCTTTCAGGGCAGGAGCAGGGCTGAGATGTGGGGATTCTCCTTTGGCACCTCCATCCACCACTGAGGCTGTGAGCATCTCCCTCACACACAGAGAACCCCATACCCCTGGGGAGCTGAGCCCAGGCTCTACCCCAGCACCCCTTCGCTGGGGTCAGCAGCGTGACCGTGGTCCCAGCACTGACCTTCCCTGGTGAACAAGCCCTGGTGCACGTGGCCAGCCTGAATTCCCCTGTAGCACAGCCACCACCACCACTGTCACTGAAAAGCACAACCAGTGGAGGAAGAAATGGTGTATAAGTATCAGCCTTTAGTTTTGCATAGGAGCTGGTGGTTTAAGCACATCCCCAAGTAAGGAGAGACTTTGATTCCCTTCTCTGGCTGCAGGGATGCAAAACAGCTTCCTGAGAGAAGGGAAACTGCCTGGATTGGCTGTTTGAGCATTGTGGGGCACCCTCCTCCCTCCGTTGGGACCAGCACAGCTGGGAATTTAGGCTGCTGTGAGCTGGAAAGGGAAAGGAGAGGGAGCTGGTGACATTCCCCTCCTCCCAGCAGAGAAGCTGCAGCATTTAAACATCTCACCCCAGTTCATTTGCCATTCAGAGCTTAATGCTTTTCTCAGTCAGAGCAGAGCCTGGCTTTCTCTGTTGCTTCAGTGTGTATTTTTAAAGCAGGGTTTCCACCTCTTCACACCTCCAGCTGTCACAATCAACGTATTTTTCTCAAATTAAAAATAATACATAGCCCTTTTGTTGTCATATGTTCTGGGGAGGGTTTTGCTGATCACCCTGGATGATGCTCAACAGCTTGGTGTTAGTTTGAGAGGCAGGGGGGTGGCATCTGCCTTCTAGAAAATTCATTTAGCAGGTGGTTGAGGAAAAGCAGGGAGAGATGAAATTCAAGAGGTGCTGGCATGGTACAAATATTCAGGCTGGCAAAAGTGGAACGTGACTGTGGCACTCAAAGATAATACAGGAGCATTCCAGTGGTGGTGAACACAACTTGATGCACCAAGGAGAAAGCCATGAAGTTACCAAGTTGTGTTGTAACTGGTGGTAACAAGATGCACCCTCCAAGGCAGCTCTGCTGTCCCACTGAGCTCACATCCCTGATGCCACTCACCTTTCTGCTCCCAAGGAGAGGCAGCAAAGGGGGCAGTGACAGTGAGCAGAGATGCAGGATGGCTCTGGTATGGAGCCCCTGGGAAGAGAGGGACATGCTGCAGGTATCTAAATATACATCCTGGGAGACCTGCAGTGTTTGAAGAGGGGAAGATGACTCACTGGTTTCCATAACACAGGATGAGCTGGTGCTGAGGGAAAGAGGCTTTAGAAAGAAAAAGCCAAAGGATTTTTTCCTGCAGCACCTGGCTAAACCATGGGAGGTTGTGGTGGATATAAATGAGATCAAAGAGCCATCAGACAATTTCAGGGAGATCTAGTCTGTCAGAAGCAAGTTGACACAGAGTTGGTGAGACTCTGGTGCAGGACATCCCCCAAGCACAGCCAGGGGAGCCAGGAGGGCGAGGGCTGCTGCCGCTGCTCTCATGGGGTTTTGTTAAGCATCCACTGGCTTTGGAGACAAGCTGCAAGGCTGGATGGAGGTGAAGTCTGATCCAAACGCTTCTCCATCCCTGTGCCTCTCAGCAGATTTCCCCTCTGCCAGGCACTGCTCATTCCAAAAAACCCCAAGAGATCTCACACCTTTCGAGCACTATTTTTCACTTCTTTGTAGTGTTGGGCAGAGAGAGATGACTACTTCCCTGAAGAGCATGAGTTAATGGTGACCTTTAGCTTAGGCTAAGGACCAGACATGAATCATTGCCGATGCAGGAAAAGTTAGCAGTGACTTCTAGAAATAGATGCTGCTTCTGGAATAGCCTGCAGCCTGGCAGGCTGTTTAGCCCCTGGGTGGACCTCTAAGGGCATTAATGCCATCTCAAAAAGTCTGTTTTCAATTTAATCTTGGCTGTGCTTCCATCATTATAAAATAATTAGAAGGGAAAATTCCAAGCCATACCCAACCAGCAGCATTAGTCATCTGCAAAAATGAGCTGCTCTCTGCATTGCATCTCCACTCACACATAGGAGACAATACACTGCTGTGAGCAGCTAAGGCTCAAACTGAACTCCCCTGGAGCCATCCTATGGGATTCTTCTGATTTAACCTTGTGTCCATCCTAGAAGGCTATTTCTAGATAAGTCAATTGAGATTTTTGGGTTTGTTTTTTTTTATACAAAATAATTGTTATATTCCTGGTTGGCATTTCCAGCACCAGCAATCCCAGGTGATCTGCTTGCATGGGTGTAGCTGGTTTGCAATCCCCCCTGAGGGTGGGGTATAAATACCAGTCAGGGGTTGATGCCTAGGGTTTGGGGGGATGTATGCAGTGGGGATGTGCTGGTATCTGGGCTGGCAGTGGTCATCTGGGCAAGCATGGAGGAAGAAGGATGTGGCTCTGCTTCTCTACATTCCCAGTGATGCTCTGAGTCTTGTGGTGAGTTGCAGGATCTGGACATTGGAGTTTGGGCTGGGTTTTATTGTTTCCTATGTGGAGAGATTGTGTGGGGCAAGACTGAGCAACCACAGGTAGCAAGAGCATTTCTGACCCTTATCTCTTGCTGGCCTTATCAGCAGCATGAGAGCTGCTCCTCACATGATGTGCCTGTTGTGCTCTGAGCTGTGGGGATTGCACCCTGGTTTCTTTCCTGCCAAACCTTGCACCCACCTTTATATCCATGTAATCTGGGTTTAAGAGAAAGGGTACTAGTGATTGTTGATGAAATAACCACCAGGAAAACAAGCTGATGTCTTCATGCCCACCTGCATGTGGTAGAAATGGGCAGGAGCTGATGACCTGAGCCTCAGGAGCTGATGAGAGCACAGTATGCTGGACAACACAGCCCTTGGTGCCTGTGGGCTTTGGCTTCTAGAGGACTCAGTCCTATGGTGGAGATGTGCATGGTCATGAGCTTCTTGACCTGAATTATCCAGAGGTATAATAAACCTCAAAGTGCCTGTCAGGTCTGTCCATCCTTCTGCACAAGGTCAGGCTGAGCTGCAGCTGGAGAAATGGGTTTGGGATGCCCACTGGCCATCACCTGGGACAATCTCCAGCCTCTTGTGTCACCTTAGCTGGAGCTTCATCCCATGGCTTGCAAAAGCTTAAAGCAGTTCATGCAGTCTGGCTCCCTTGAATGCAAAACTAGGAGTTTAGCTAGTTAGGAACTTAGCTAGCTAGTTAGGAACTAGCTAAGGATTAAAACTAAAGGAAGGAAGGTTTAGATTAGATATTAGGGGGACAGAGAGAGTGGTGAGGGGCTGGAACAGGCTGCCCAGAGAGGGGGTGGGTGCCCCATCCCTGGGGGTGTTCAAGGCCAGGTTGGATGGGGCCCTGGGCAACCTTGTGTAGCTCCAGGNCTTAGCTAGTTAGGAGCTTAGCTAGTTAGGAGCTTAGCTAGTTAGGAGCTTAGCTAGTTAGGAGCTTAGCTAGTTAGGAGCTTAGCTAGTTAGGAGCTTAACTAGTTAGGAATTTAGCTTCTGCCTGAATTCCTAATGCTGACCAGTATCCTTAACTATGTGCAATAATCCTCAGCAGTGTGTTAGGATGGAGTGATGATTAGAGGAATGCTGGGTGCAAGGGAGCCAGTGTTTATGTAGCTGCCTTCCAGCTCAGCCCTTTCTCTTACCAGGCACTTGGTCTTCTAAAAATCATTCTCAACTACACAGGAAAAAAAAAAAGAGAGAGAAAAAGAAAGTATACACCCTTACATTAGCCTGTAAATATGATGTAGTAAATGCAACTGAAGAAGTGTGAATACACTAAGCTATTCATCTTTAAGCTGGCTTTCTGATATCAGTTCTTCTGAAGACCACAATCTTTCACTTCTCGCACGTAGCATTACTCATACTTGATAAGTGTGCTAAAACATCAGAGGGAACTGGGGAGGTTTGACAACTCCTTGACCTCAAACAAGCTACTCAGACAGCAACACTCTAGGATGAATAAAGCTTGCTTGATTCTTTTTTTTTTTTTTTTTTCTTCTTTATAATTTATTTTTATCAGGCATTAAAGGTCTGGGCAGCGTTCGTGATGTGTGAGGGCAAAACAGCAGCTAACCAAAACCTGCTCCCAAACCCAACCTAAGTCCACAAGTTCTTGAGTAAGAAGTGAACCAGGTGCCTCCAGCTCACCTTCTCCTCACCCTTGGTGCAGACCTGGCTCGCTGGGGCAGGGACAGTCCCACCTTCTCCTCGCCCTTGGTGCAGACCTGGCTCTCTGGGGCAGGGACAGTCCCAGAGCCCTGGTGAGGAGGGCTGGATTATCCTTCCTGATTCCCCACCCTGTGCAGGTCAGAGCAGAGAGCTGAGCTCCACTCCTCAGACATCAAGGATGGTTGTGTTGTCTCTCTTTTTTGCTCCTTTCTGCCCCAAAACTGCTTTGCTTAGTGATGGCTGCATCAATCAGCCTGGACTGAAATGTGACTCAAACCTTCACAGAACCTCCTGAAATGCCATTTTTCTGGGTAAAATCCCCCAATCTCCCCAGAACTTAACTCTTACAGTGTTGAGTTAAACCTGGAAATGGTGTGCTATTCTTGTGCTGCTGTTCCATCCCCTCTCTTTGCACAGATCCAAAGCTCTGGGGCTGGCTCAGCACTTGTGGTGAGCAGAGACCAACACCTGCCCTCTCACATCTGGTGATGGTTACAAAGGTGTGGAGGACAGTACAGCCTGTGCAGAGGCTGTTTTGGTTCAACAAAACTTGGTGTTTTGTTGTTTGATTCCCAGCTGTGGTTCTGTCTTCTGAGCACCACGTGGGAGGGAAGTGTTGCCCAGGCAGAGGAAAGGCCTGACAGAGGATTTCTGTGCTTGCAGATGAGTGATTTGCGTTGTGGCAAGAGGTGTGAGGAGCACTGTCACTCTGCATGTGTGTCCAGATCCCTCTGAATGGGAGGAAACACCCATGTTAACCACATCGCTGCACGAGACCACTGATGGTGGGATGCCAAGCACACAAGGGGAGGTTAGAAATTGATCAGCCTGTCACACCTTCAGGGTTACATCTCCCTGGGCTTGCTCTCCACCCGGCCTGTTGGGATGGAGCTGCCATCAGGTGTGGGCTGGGGAGCAGCTCCTCTTGTTGCCCTGAGCCTCCCTTGAGTCTAAGACCCACGTCTGGTTTCCCCATCTGTAGTCCTGAGGATTTGCTGGTGACAAGTGAAGTGCAGAAGTGGATGTGTGAGCTGCCTGAGGTTACTCCTAGGGGAGGGGGATCAGAAGAAGAAAAATGATAAACATCAGGGTTTTATTGATCTGACTTGATTTCCAAGGGCAGGCAGCCACCTGGTGCCAGTGCAGCAATCCAGATGTGGCCTCTTGGTCACCCCAGCTCCAGATGTGTCTGGAACAAAGTACAACCTCCAAGCCTGACCATTCTCAGCAGCATCAAATTCTCCTTCCCGTCTGCCACTTTGGTGGCAGCCACACAGGGACCCCCTCATGCAGGGATGGGATGGATGGGGTGAGGATGGGCTATTGGGACCATGATCAGCTGGGCACATGCAGGACCAGGATGCTCGATGGTGCTGCCATCATCAGTCCTGTGCTGTGCTGCCTCTGCATCCCTCACTCCCCAGCTAAAGGCCAGGGAACTCCCTCCTGGGCAGTTTTCCCATGCATCAGCAATTAGAACTGAGCAGAGAATTACTCTTTCCTTCCCTGCATGGGGAGAGGTGTGTGAGCTGGTAATTCTTTTCATTCTGTCAGCATTTCCCTCCCTCCCTGCCAAATGTCAAATGGTTAATTTTTAAGTTTCACCCATTTCTTATTTCTTTAACCCAGATGAAATGACTGGATCTCTCCCCTGCAATTTGTTTGACAAAGAAGTTGGGGTTTTGGTGAGGAAAAAAATAACCTTTCTTAGGGAAGGTTCTGCCAGGCTGCCATGGGCTGGGAATATTTGATTTATTCCCTAATTCTGAACCTCTGGACCAAAGAGGGGTGCACCTGTGGGAGACAATGCTGAGGGGTACTGAGGACTTACTCCCTGGCTGAGCTGCTTGTGTTAATACCCTCATTAAGCAAAATTAGCAAGTTTTGATATAACCCAGGCAGTTTTCCTCATTGTTTCAGCAGTTTTTAGATGGCATGTAGATAGTCTTCCTAAATTGCTCAGAGCCTGTATGTAGTGGGAATAAGAAAGGTTGAAAACTAAGGAGAAAAAGGATCAGCAATACACAAAATCCAAGGGAACAGAAGATGCTGTTGCATTATTTATTTCATGCCTTGAAGAAACAGGGTGTGGGGGGGAATTTTGGTGAACAATCACTGTGAAATCCAAGTGATCTGTTCTCAACAGCATCTGCCCATGGCTTGTGCCCCAGGCTGCTGTGAAAGCCAAGTGGGGGAACCTGTGTTTTAACCCCACTATGGCTCTGAAATTCAGAATAACCAGCTGCAGAGTCCCAGGTGGCCAAGTAGTTATTATAAGATGATTAATTATGTGTGTGGCACAACCACAAGAAAAATCCACCAAGTTCAAAGCTCCTGAGCCCCAGAACTATGTTAATGAGGACTCTCCCTACCCAACTGGGTAGAATTTCTGAGATCTTCACTTAGAATGTGTCATTTGCCTCAGTGGTTGGAGGATGCTGTGGGGGGATGCAGGGGATGAAGAGTGCATCTGCATTGCTGGGGATGCAGAGACAGGGGGGCAGCTGGTGCATCTCACTCTGACCACACACCCCCAGCTCGGACTTTGCCTGGGAAATTGGGGGATTCACCTCCAGTAAACACACAGTGGGTTGGGTTTTATTTATAAGCCCAACTCAAAGCCAATATCCCACCCACTGGGGCCTTGCTGTTCAGCCTTAGCTGGGAGCTGAGCTGCGTTTGGGGTGCAAATATTAATGCTCTGCCCTCCTGGGGGCTCTGGAATATGGATACCATAAGTTGTAAGGCTTATGTTGTTTAGGTTTGTACTAATCTCTCTGAGCCAGATCCTAAATCTGTGGGCCTGGGCTTCCTCACTCTGGTGGGCAGGATGCAGGTGTCTTTGGGGACTTTTGATGATGAGAGCTGGGTTGTTCCAGTTGCCTTGTGGTCAGCAGCAGGGGCAGCTTCCTTGCCTTATTTCCTGACAGTGCTTGGCACCAGAGCAGCAGCCAAAGGCTCTGAGTCAGAGGCATTTTTATCAGAAAAAAAGGCTATTTCTGTTATTAATGCTTCTGAAGCAGCAGCTGCAGCTTCCCAAGTTAAAAGGCGACTTGATAAGAGAAAGCTGCCTCTTGCTACTGCTTTTTAAAGAGAATAAACAGGGAGCCAGGCACCCAGGGTGGGGAAGTCAGCAGGCAGGGGAGCCTCAGTGATGCTTCCCCACCGAGGGGCTCGCACAGCCCCCTCCCCAGCCTCCAGCCCTCCCTCAGGAAGTGCTGGTGGGTTGCGAGCAAGATGTTTTAAAACTCCCTTCTGCCAGCACCCTTGCGTTATACACCTCCCCAGGGCACCTGCCCTTCCTCCCATGGGGCTCAGCCCCCCATTGTAGCCTCCTGCCAGCCTGGAAGGAGCTTTCTGGGTGCAGGACGTGGCACGGCCAGAGGAGCTGCACCCCCAGCTCAGCTTCATTCTGCTTTAAATTGCTGGAGATGGGGTAGAGAGTGAGCAGAGACACATCCATTTCCTCTTCTGCAGCACTTTTTGGGGTATGCAGGGATGGGACAGGGTGCTGCAGTGCTGCCAGCACCCATCAGCTGGTGCTGCAGCCCGACCCAGCGCTCCTGTCACAGCTCCTGGGCTGTGACAGCCTACACACCACAGAGCCCTTGCCCTCCACACAGGGACCTTCCTCTGCCCCCTGCCTCCTCACCCCGAGCGCAGGTTAAGGGCAGAGGGGCGTTAAGGCAAGCTGCAGCCCTCAGCGCTCCTCCTTCCTGCCAGGCTGTTTCCACTCACCCTCCACGGGTGTGAGGTGCTCTCTGGAAAGTAGCAAGAGCTGCACTTCCCCCTCGGTTCTTGCGCAAGGCTCCCACGTCACCACAAGCCCTCGCTCTTGCCCTCGCAGCCCCGGGGAGGAAGCGGCAGCATGGACAGGAGTCACCCTGCCTTGAAGAGAGCTCCCACTGGGCTGGGTGCTGGAGGGGCTCTGGGGGAAAAAACCCCCTTCCCAAGCAGGGATGGAGCTCTGCGTGCGAGACCTTGTAACATCAGGGCAGCTGCCTGCAGCACAGCCTGGGGATGGTACTCACAGCCAGCTCCATGCTTGCACAAGCGCTGGGGGGTGGGGGGTCAGCTCCCCCCCCAGGAGACCCCTGGCCCAGGAATGAAAGGAAATGAGCAGTATGTTCAGTCTCCCCATGTGGGTACATCTCAGGGATGTTTCACTGCTGGATCACACCAGCTGTTCCCTGGAAGCCCCTGGCTGGCTGGGCTGGGGCAGTGGGGATGGAGATGCTCCTGGTGCAGCGCATCACAGCACCCAGCAGATGTGGCCTCTCGATGGGGAAACACGAGGGATTTCGGCAAGTAGGAGGAGAAGAAAATGTGTAAGTGAAAGGGGAGCAGAGAGGCTGTGTTTAAAGGTTAACACTTGCCCTAGCAGAGAGAGAAGAGGCAAATGTCTTTGCTCTTAAATAGCATTTGCTGACAAGGGTGTCTCTCAGTTATTTGGTCGGGTTTTTTTCTTTCTTTAAAAGCCCAGTTCTGTCCCCCCTTTTATTTTTTCCACTGTACTTGCTCACACCCCTGGTGAGTAGGGAGTCTTGAAGAACATCATTGTGAGATCTCAGGTCGTCACCACCTTCCCAAGTGCGGTAGCATTAGTTCACACCTCCCACACTCATTGCTGTTCCTTTAACACAGCAAGAAGCAAACCTGGCACGACATGAGAATGAGATTGCGGCAGAGGGAGACTTTCCGCTCAACTACCGCAGTGTTTTGACTAACCTCAAAAGAAATCATACCATCCCTTTCTTCCTGGTCCCTGCCTTCCCTAAGATGTGCTGGTGAGGGGCTTTCTGCATCCCACTTTGAAGCGTGTGGAGTTGCTGGTGTGTTGCTGTTCCAGGATGGGCATGTAAGGTTGCTCTGTGCCCCTTCAAAGCCCTGAGCGTGAGGAGAACTTGGTGGGGGGGGTGTCTTTGCTTTATATCACCCACAAGGACTTTGGGTGGCAACCTGGGAGTTACTACCAGCTCAGTGCTGCATTGATCCCTTCAACACAGAGAAGCTGTGTCCCTTCCTCACTGTACAGCCCCCAGGTCCAACTGACCAGCGTGTTGGAGCTGAGCATCCTTGGCATCCTGCTGGGCTCTGCCAACCTCCCAGGCACACACACACACCCCCCCCAACCCACCAGTAGCTCTGCATATCTCTAAAGCATGGTTGGACCACTGATAGGCACAGGTTGAGTCACTCTGGGCCTGGCAGAGCATCACCAGGCAGGTGTTTCTGTGGCACTGTGAAAGGCAGATTGTAACTTGGGCACTTTCCCAGCGCTGGTATCGAGCAGGCAGGGTGGGTCTGGCAGTGATTTAATTCACACCCTCACCAAAAGCCCCTGTGCAACCGCTGCAGAGCTTCATGAACAACTGAGCCCACGGAAGGAGCCCTCCTCCTCCATGGGTAAAAGCTGATGGGTGGAAGAAAGTCCCTCTGGGAGAAGAAAAGGGGGATGGAGGTTTCTGATTAACCACCCAGCAATTTCTTCCCAGGGTGGGGGCTGAGCTTTGGTCCATGCCAGGAGGAGCAGGGGACATCATGGAGTGGGCAGAGGAGCTGGCAGGATCTCACCAGCCTGATTGCTGCCTGTTTGCTCTCTGCCACCCGGAGGGGTGCTGGGGGTGAGTCATGGAATCCCAGCCTGGTCTGGGTTGGAAGGGACCCCAAGGATCACAGAGCTCCAACCCCCCTGCCACAGGCAGGGCCACCAACCTCCAGGCCTGGAGCTACACAAGGTTGCCCAGGGCCCCAGCCAACCTGGCCTTTAACACCCCAGGATGGTGAGAGCCTGTTCCAGCCCCTCACCACTCTCTCTAGAAAGAACTTCCCCCTAATGTTTAATTTAAACCTTCCCTCCTTCAGCTTCAGCAACAAGGTCCCCCCACAGCCTTCTCTTCTCCAGGCTGACCCAGCCCAGCTCCCTCAGCCTCTCTCCATAGGGAAGCTGCTCCAGCCCTCTAATAGTCCGGAGATGCTGCTGCTCTGGCTCCTTGCTGAGCAAAACCAGGAGGGGTGATTTACTGGGGTACAAACACTGCAGATGTGCCAGCTGTTCTGTGGGCTGCAGCAGTACCTGCTCAGAGAGCTGCACTCACCACACTTAACTGAAGTTAGAATTAGAGTTCTGTCCCTGCGTTGAGCCTTTAACAGAACAAGGTACAGGCTGAAAGCCAAGTGTTTGATTCTTCAGCTGATACCAGGGATGCACAGTAACACCCCTGGGTCATGCCCGGTCCCCCCCCGCCCCACACCCCATGTTTCACCTTTCAGCTCACAGGAAACAAAATGTGCAGCTCTTTGCTCTGCAGGACAGGGGACCCTGGTTTGCAGCTGCACTGGGCACATGGTGCCAGCAGCTCAGCCCCACAGGTCCAGCCCTGCCCTTGGGAGCATCCCTGGGGAGCCAGCAGCCAGCAGTTGTCCAAGGCTGAGTGTGCCACCATCAGATTGCCAGAGCTGCTCGTTCTCCCAGGCAGCCCAGCATCTGTGGCCTGGGTTTCTAGTGAGATAAGAACTTGTTTTCTCCGGAAAGTTTCAGGGGAAATGAAGTGGCTAGTTTTGAGTCAATTTGAGAACCAAATACTCTTTGCTTGTCAGAGAGACGTGGGAAAGTGTCCTGCAAGATGTCTCCTGCATCCCTGCAGCATCCTTGGGGCATCCCTCCTGCATCTCTCCCATGTTCCTGCACCACCATCTCTGCAGTGTCCCTGGAACATCCTTACTCCATCCCTGCAGCATCCTGTATCCCTCCCACCAAACCCTGCATCAGCTTTAAATGATCAGGGGGGATTTTTTTCCTCAAAAGTTTGCTAGATTGGGCATGATTGATTTGGGGAATTGTCTGAGGAAGGGTTTAGTGCTGATCTTGACACTGTTCTGTGGCTCCTGCTCCTCCACAGCGAGCAAATCCTGTGCAGGTGTCGGTGTTCACAGGCAACACCCACGGGGGCGGGGGGGAAGACCAACACTGCTGCATCCCACACATACTCTCAGTGCTGGAGTGGGGAGCAGACACCTCTGCTGTGTTAAAAGGGAATTAAATCTGCTGTGTGGCTGTTCAGGATCAGTGATTAAACTGGCCATGGTACCTTCGACTCTGCCCACTGGGGAGTGCATGAAATGAGAGGTCTTCATGGGACTGAAATCTTGGGGGTGGGCAGAGAAGAAAGAGGGCTGGGAGAGGGTGAAAAACGAGGGCACAGAAATGGGGAAGTCTTGTCCTCGACTCAAATGCAGCTGTGGGGAATGTGGTTTCTGCCAGCCTCTCCCTGTCCAAGCCTCAGCGCTGGGGAATGCTCCCAGTTCCCAGCTGAGTCCTGAGGAATGGTGCAAAGTGGTGGAGAGGCTGCAGCTGCATACCCCCTCAACTCTGTAAAACCCAGAGGGGTGGGGACAGATATTGCTAGAAAAAAACAGCAGGGACAGAAAAGCAGCACCCTTCCTCTCCCCTGGGCAGTGCCTGGCTGGTGGCACTCCCTTTCCTGGCCCAGGTATGAAAATCCTTCTTGTGGTTTGGGAGGGTTGTGGTTTTCTGCCTTTCTCTCTCTCCTGTGCCTTGGCAGGGTGCTCTGAGTACCTGAGTTTTGCCAAATACAGATTATTTTGCCTCTGTCCTGAGCCAGCTTAGTGCTGCTGCAGCGCTCGATGATA
Source organism: Zapornia atra (assembly GCA_013400835.1). Taxonomy (NCBI): domain Eukaryota; kingdom Metazoa; phylum Chordata; class Aves; order Gruiformes; family Rallidae; genus Zapornia; species Zapornia atra. Next base: position 14,555 of record VZTU01016591.1, on the reverse strand, counting down.
CATGCTGCTCTTTTGGCACGAGTCTGGAGAAATGAGTGGTGCTGCCCAGCTCTGGCTGCTGATAGCTTGTTTGTCTGGGGGGGTTTTGTGGTGAGCTTTTGGTCTTATTTTGTTGGTGGTGTTTCTTGTAATGGTGTTTGGCCAGAAGCCAGCACCCCAGGGGTTCCCTCTCTGGGTACAGTGCCCGGAGCTCTGTGGTTACAGCATCTCCTCATTTCCTCCTTCATCAGCTCTTGTTCAAATCCTATTTAATGCTCTTCAGAGGGGACAGCCTGTGATGGGCCAGCTGGCACCGTGTGCCTGTTTATCTTTGCTGGAGATGGGTGTTGCTGAGCTGCTGTGATTGAAGGTGGGTAGGTTTCTATTGGGGCTGTTTGAAACTGGTATTAATCTCAAAAGACACCAGAGTGACTGTCCCACTCAGGCTTAAGACATCTGTGCATAAACCCCTGATGTAACTTTAAATACATGAAATATTTTGATCAGTTAAAGATACTTAAATGATAAATTGGGGGGGACAAAAGCTAAAATCTAGATGAGGCTTTGAATTTTATAATAGTTACTCCTCCAAAATCGAATAATCATACTAATTTTAAGCCTTTCTCAACACTGAAGAGTCCTGCAAAATGCAGTCTCTGGTGGTTTTGATTTTCTCTTGGTTGTGTGTTTGTATAAAGGTGCTTTAAAAGTTGGTTTTTTTACCCTCAACATCTGCATAGTTGGCAGGTTCTCATAGAAAATCCTTGTGCAAAGATTTACTTCAAGACAAGAGAGAAAATGCTAAACATAATTTATTAAAGAAACATTCTAGCATCATAAACACTTTTTGTTTTCCTTCATCTGTGGACGATGGGGTCTGTGAGGTCAGAGTCCAGCTGTGCTGTCAGTGCACCTTCCTTGTGTTCAGGTGTGGGAAGTACACCCCGTACATGCCCTGTTGAACCTGGTAGAGGTTTGACTTTCTCCTTAGGCAGAAGATGATCTGGTGGGGAAAAGAACAATATTAATGAGGAAAAATAAGTAATAAATCCAAGTCTGTGCTTGGCCCTTCACTGGATGCCCCCAGGCCATGTTGCCAGGTGGGGATGGAGTGAGTCTGAATGTGATGCTCACCTAAGGGCAGACACTAGCTCAGCCCCCAGTTTGGAATATGAGTTTTTTCCTCTTTTAAATCTTCCTGACTGTGGGTTTTTTTTTTTAACTCTTGAGCCTCCCAGGACAATAATCCATGTTTTCTGTGGATTTAGCCATTCTAGCTGGTGCAATGTGGATGTAGCTGCTTTTGAAACAGTGCAATTAAGATGCTATTCCCCCATCAAATCAGCACCAGAGACCAGAGGAGGATTTGCTCTGCTCTTTCCAAGGATATACAGCTGGAGTTCAGCCCTGCAAGGATGCTACAGTCTGTATGTTAAGACCACTGAGTACAAAACTCTGGATGTGATTCCAGCAGGCTATTAGAAACATCTTCTGCAGTTCCTTATCTGTAACCTCATAGTTTTGCTGATATTTAGACAGAGAAGAGGTTTAAGAAATACCATGGAAGATCCCCTAAATCAGCCTGCTTGTCATCTTGGTGTTTGGGTTGGTGTTAAACTGTTCTCTCTGCAAAGGACCATCTCATTCATGATTTGCAGCTTCCTCTCCTAGAAATCTACTTAGCTGACTACAAATAAACTTCCCCATCCTCCTGTGCACGAGTCCTTGGAGGAGTTGGCAGTAACTGAAGGAGGATTTGGCATGCCAGTTGCTGTTACTGTGCATGCCAGGTACTGCTTCTGTTGGACAGCCCAACATAGCCCCAGGCAGCCCCTCCTGCAGCTCCATGGATGGGTGGGCACTGCCACAGTCATGCTAGAGGTAGGACAGCAAAGGGGCTACTTACCAGGAAGCATAACAAGATGAGGAGAAGGAAGCCAAGCAGGGCGAAGATGCAAATGAGGATAATTGCCCAGAACTGAAGCTCTGCAAAGGCAAAATAAGGGCACATCAGGTTTTTTGGGGTTCCTGTACATGGGGGAGGGAGGATGACCTCCTGCCCTGGCAAAGTTCAAAAGTACTGTCCAGCACAGTCCTCCTCAGGTGAAATTGCTGGAAGGTGGCATCTGGCCTTAGCTGGCTGCAGAGCAACCATGCCCCAGCCATGTGGAGCTGGGCAGGAGGTACTGAAGCTTTGGTAAAATGGAGTGAGGGTCTGAGGCTCTCCAACTTTAAATGCTGGATTGCTGGAGCCCTTGCATGGTTTCAGGGATGTTTAGAGAAGCCAAGTTCTCTATTAGCTGCTGGATTCTTTTGGGGGAGGGGGCAGGATTAGGGGTGTCAGCACAAGCTGCAGTTAGCTTTGCCAGCACACTTGTGGTGCATGGAAAAAACAACAGTTCAGAGTTGTTTTCCTCTGGTTTACTGTTAGCTCTGGGGTTGTGGCTCACAGCACTACCTGGATTTTTTGTAAATAAGGTAGTTATCAACATTATTGGTGCCAGAGCTCCAGAACAGCTTCCTAAATTACACAGCTTTGTCTGTCCTTCACTTCCTGAAGCTTTGGCCCCTGCTGTTTGCCACCAGCCTCCTGAGAGCCCTGAAGTGAGTGTTCTTGCACAGGTCTAGTCTCTGTTTCAAGGTGTGTGATGGTAATTTCCTGTATTTCAAGCATTTGATGGCTGTAGCTTGAATTTCTCCTGAAAAGCACTTACCAGATCTTTCTGACTCCTCATTTGTTTTGGGTGGATAACCTGGAAGTAAAGGGTGGGACACGTGACCAAGTGCTCTAGAAGTGATTAAAACAAAACTAATAAACATGCCCTCAAAGTCATCTCAGGAGTGCTCACCTTCAACCACCAGGCTCTGATCTTCCAGCTTGTAGCTTGTGAAGCTTTGGGTCAGGTGTTCCAGCTCCTCATACACCTTTTGCTTGTGTAAAGTCCCTGAGGAGGGGTCTGATGTGAATTTGCAGGTGGAGGAAACACTTGTGGATGTTTTCCCTTGGACAGGCCTGGAGGATGACAAGAGAGTTTTTAGAGGAAAAGGAGGGAAAAGAAGTAGAGCTGAGCAGAGGCAGGGAGAGGGATTCAGATGTCCAAGCAATGTTTTATTAGCAGGGGATAGGTTTTTGCAGTTTATACTAGGTATGACAGGAACTCATGCAGCCTTGTGAAAGCCACCCACTGATTTAATCCCAGACAAGGCATTTCTAAGGGGTAAATTGGCTCAGCTTTTCTTCTTCCTCCAAAAAAGATGTTGCAGAAGACCCACAGAAGTAGATTTTGCTCTCAGGCTGGTCAGTTCTGAACTGTTTTGCTCCTGTATTTCAGTGGAGCTTTAACTGGTTTGAATAAGCTAAATGACAGAATAAAGGTGGTGGGGTTTTTTTCCCTCTGGATTTTTTTTTTAATGCATGAAACCAGCCTCACAGGCATGGAAACAAACCCACCTCTCCTCTGGACAAAACCCTTTTGTGGTAAAAGCCAACCTGACTTTTCCCTTCAACTGAGTTGAACTGAAGGTGCCGCCTGTGCGTCACCCAGAGCACAGGGCTTGGCAGTGAGGCACAAGAGCTGTGCTGCAGCTCTGAACACCTCTCCTGCCAGCTGCTCCTCTGGGACTCAAGAGACACCACTTCTGAAGCAGGACCTACCCAAAGCTCTCGACAGCACAGCCAGCAAAGTAGTTCTTCAGGCTGCTGGTCCTGAGTCCTTCCAGCTGAGGGAAAGAAATAAAACATGAGGAAAACTGAATACACTTAACACAGCCTTAATTTGGACAGGGAAATCCAGCTAATTGCTGGTTTTTACCTCCTGTTCAATTTTCTCTTTGTGCACTTGGTACATCTGGGACCTGGGATCCTGCAGTTCTGGGGAGTAGGGCAGGTTGGAGATTCTGAAGCTTACTTGGAAGCTTTCTTTCCCAGACTTGAGGGGTGTTTTGTAAGTTGCTGCCTCAATTGCTAGTTCCAAGCCTGGAAATTAAGAGGAAAAGTCAAGGAAAAAAAAATCTAGCAGAGGGGAGTGGGGGGGGAAAGGGGTTTTGACTGCAACAAGCATTGATCTGCAGACATTTAGCTAGGAAAGCTTGAAGACTTAATAAACTGAACTTGAGTTGCATTTGGGTCTGGTAACAAATGCTGAGTCTATCCTTTGAATCAGCCTTTCAGCAGCCATTTCTCTGTGAAGTTAAAAGCCTGTTTATCTCTAAATGCTTGAAGTTACAGGAGGCAGCTACCACTTCATTTTGTTTATTAGTTAACATTGAGTAACACCTGAAGTCATTAAGGTCAGAAGGGCTACGCTGAGCCAGTGTGGATGTGGCAAAGGACTGGCCTAACTCTGCCCTGAGTTCAGTGATTCCATATGACAATGTGGGTTTATTTCTGTGCACCCCCTGCACATCCCCTCTGGTAGACCAGAAGTTGAGGAGTTATGAGCCCACCATGGCAAAGTGGGTTGATCTGAATGGGCAGCTGTGATTTTTGTTGTCCCAAATCTGGGGTTTGGTCTGCCTGATGTGCACTATCCACACAGAGCAGAGGTATCACAGTGCATGACAGTGCAGAGATGGGTGCCTGTCCCAAGACAGCACACCAAAGCTCTAAATCAGTGGTTATTCATACACTTAATATCAATTAATATTCATGTTTCTACTACATATGTGTTATTGATCATTATATGATTGGTTAAAAAACCTTTGCCTCCTATGTAAACTGGTGCACACTCCTCATTGTTCTTTTGAGTAGGTCATGTAACTAGGGTGGGTTGTCCATGGGTTGGTGGTCATGATCTACCCCCTCTTGGAATAACCTTTTCCCTTAGTTTCCTCTTTCTTTGGCAATCTTCAAAGGTTCTTTAAGGTTTCTTGGTCAGGGTATTTCAGTGACACTTCTACCTCTCTGGCAAGCACATACATTGTTTAGATCAGCATTTATTAACACCAGGGTAGGGCTATAGGATGTCTACCTTTAGCAGCAATACTCTTGGTTTAAATTACACCCTGCATCTGATTTTATTGCAACAATTTGAGCTCTACATACTGTCCACTGAGAATCCTTGCAGCTGGAAGGTGCTCCCCAGCCATAGTCCAGTTGTATTTACAGTCCCATCCTGAAAAGCCCTCTCAACCGCAGCTCTGTTGATGCTGGGTTCTGGCTGGAAGAAGCAGTTGCAGTCAACCACTATGGATCCAACCCTGTGGACAGAGAAACAGAGGTTCTGAGGTAAATAGGCTGATCATAGAACTTCAGATGGGAAAGGGTTTCCTAGAGGGTTCCTGCTGCTGAGTAGGAAGTGGTTTAAGCTAATGTGGGGCTACTGAGAAACATGGCACAGAAATGGGTTGGGTTTTCCCTTGGCCAGGGACAGCAAAGGACATACCACTACCTCTCTCCTCTGCAGACTTAGCTTATAGCACATGCAGACAATGATCAGCACTTCTTTTTAAAGCCTTTACCCCATGTGAGGGTCCCTTGCCCAAGCCCCTTCCCATCTGGAGTAGGACACTACAACTGTATCTGAAACCCATTCTGAGAACCTAGTGGAGCCCAAACTGGCAGGAGGAGGCCAGAGGCTGCAGGGCCACTATTCCATCCTTATTAATGAGATATGATTGCTGATGGGAATTACTGGGATATTCAGAGACCTAAGAGTGCCTCCCAGAAATCCTGACTGAGACTTTAGAAGAGTCAGTGTGTACAGTCAGGAAATAATCAGGCTGATGAATGCTGGGAAGCCTGGAAATGACTTCTTTGGATGTGAAACAAGTAACATGAGAATGAAGGAGGGGAATTCTGCAGAGGACAATGGCACTTGGCTACTGGGGAATGGTGCCAGGGTGTGTCAGCCTTTCAATCAGAATCAGTCTCTGTTACACACCTCAGCCCTGTGATACTGCAGATCAGGAAGTGATCTCTCAGGTTGCTCTGATGGTATAGTTGATTCATCTGAAATAAAAATGACATGTTAAATATTAATGAGTCTTGGGCCTCATGGTAGATGCTGTAGGTCAGCAGAAGGGTCTCCAGCTTTGGAGAAACAGCAGTTTTGGGGTTGTTTCTGGCTAATTGGATTTCACAGGAGTTGTTTGTGGGTTTGGTTTGTTGGGTTTTTTTCACTTCAGACTGTGAATTCTGGTGATGGAGTCTGCCTTCCAGCTTGGCAAGCCTCTCTGTCTTATCTGAGCGAGCTGCCAGTGTTAAACAGCACAACCTGCTGACTGACAGCTGTCAGTATGACCCCCATCTCACAGACAGCACAGGATCAGAACTCAGAGTATAGAATGCTATATACTCATCTGGAAAGCAAAACCTACTTAATTAGGGCTTTATTGTGTTGAGATGTTCCTGGATTTATGGTGAAGACAACATGATGGATTCTTGGCAGTGAATTATGTATGTGCAGACCTTTGAGCTGGCAGAGATTTGTATACCCCTCTAGAGATGGGACTGAAATGCTGAGTGTGCATTTAACAGATGACATCTATCTCTTGTATTTTGAAGTGTTGTCTCCAGGCCACATGTAATATAACAAAGGCCAGTCTCATCTTTTAGATTACAGAATTTTTTGTTCCCAAATGCTGATTTTTTTTTAAAAATAAAAATTAAAACCAAGTCTACAGCAGTTGCTGTGGAAGTTGACCCACACAGACATGATGGCATTTCACCTGCAGCTCCTTACCTTCTTACTGATCCTTTCCACTGCTGCTTTGTATTCTGGAGACTCAGAGTCTGGGTTGGTTAGATTTTCATTGACTATTCTAAAGCTCAATCTGTAGCCCAATTTGGCTGGACCTTCAGTTGGGACAGGCTTTCTGGTGATAGTAGGGTCTGTGATGGAGAAACCTAAATAAAAAAGGTAGAGGGTATTAATTTTTCCATCAAATCTTTCCATACCACAAATAAAAAAAGGGGGGGGGAAGGATATGTCCCTGTTTAGATTATATAATGTAAGAATTAAATTCTCCAGGGATTTGATATAAGGGATGGAAATGCTTCTAGAATGGGAATATCTTCCTGGATTGATTTTTGCCATAGTGTCAAAACCTACAGAATACCAACAAACCAAATGGGAAAGTTCATTAGTGCTCAAGACCCAATGGAGTGGAAGAGTGAGGAATGATCTCCAAATGATCCCAAAATCATGGATGCTTGGATGCTTACCATTGACATACAGGCTGTTTTTCTCCAGGCTGTAGTGCCCTAGTGTGGTGACACCATTTGTCATGCTGCTCAGCTCATGATAAACCTTTTCTCTGTCAAACCTGGCAAGGCTGATATTGTTCTTGTAGCTGCAGACAGCATCTACACCAGTGTCCTCCCTGTTTTTCCCAGACCTAAGTAAAAATATCAGACATGTTATTTTTTAGGACACTGTGGTGCTTACAGAACACCCTGTATGACTAGGAACAACAGGCACTGAAACCTATCAGTGCACTTGGGCTCCTGCATCTTTCAGCAGATTCTCATGAGTTGTGGCAATGACACATAAGATACTAAAATTATTTTACCATAAAGAAAACCCTGAATGGACAGGGAGGTGTCATTAGCTTAGTTTTCTGACATCAGAACAGCTATGATAACTTATGGAACCACCTAAAGCTACCTGATGCTAGGGTGCAGAGAGGTGGGTGATGGTCTCTTCAGCCAGGGGACAGGAGATGGGACAAGGGGCAATGGGCTCAAGCTGCACCAGGGTAGGGTGAGATCAGATGTGAGGGAGAAGTTCTTCCCTGAAAGAGTTGTGGGGCTGTGGCACAGGCTGCCCAGGGAGGGGCTGAATCCCCACGCCTGGGGGTGTTTAAAAAAGGGGAGATGAGGTGCTCAGGGATGTGGTTTAGCTTAGGATGGGAATGGTTGGACTTGATGATCTTAAAGGTCTCTTCCAACCTTGTGATTCCACAAGGTTGTATAAGATGATACATCCACAAGATGTATAAGAACAGATAAAGAAATGGTTAATTGCACTTTCAAGAGTCTTACCTAAATCTCATCACTTTACATCCTGTGTAAACAGAGCTGATGCTGCTGCTTTTAAAGAGAGGGTCAATCTGTCAAAAAAGAAAACAACCAACCAAAAATATACAACTGAACTTGAAAGCAGGTCCTGAGTTTGATGCAGGCAGATGAAGATCACTGCCATGACACCAAATGGGCAGAACCAGAGCCAGACTTACATAATGGTTGAGCACTTTCACTGTGGAAAGGAACTTGCGGGAACTCGGTGCCTCCAGATCTGCAGCGTAGGGGAGGTTGGTCAAGGTGAAATTAAGTGTGAAGTGCCTGGATGTTGGGCTTGGTGGAGTAGTTATGCTCAGAGCTGTAATCAAAGGGGAGAACTATTATGCTCTTCCTATGAAAAAAGGCTATCTTTGCTTTCAAAGGCATTCCCAATCCTAGCACACTTCAAGGCTACTCTGAAGAATCTCTTCCCCTCTTATTTTAAGTGCACCACTCCTTTGATATCTTTCCCTGCAATGAGTTTGGCAAAACACTTACATGATCTCTCAAGTGGTTCGTTGTAACCTGGAAAGAAAATGCAAGGGAAACATTATGTAAGAGAATGAAAGAGGAGAGGGGATGATTAACTGGATGACTTGGGAATGAGTCATCAGAACCAGTCCCCAAGGGTGTGAATCTATTAAACAATCTACTTAAGCTGAAAAGGTGCTTTCATAATCTCAAAGGCTACAATTAGAAAATGTACATGCTACTGCTTAAATACTGGTAGGATAGAAATCGTGTGAAATGTTCATTCATTCATGCAGGTGAATGAGGTTGGTTTAAATTAAGTCATGGGAATGCAATAAAGAAATTAAAATCTTAAAAATGCCTATGTGAAAACGTTACTGGAGGCATACACTTAATTGTATGCACATAAGTTATGCAGTAAATGCCAGTGGGACCACTGTGCAGCAGGGGAAGAGGGTGTGGAATGTGTGTCACTGGGGGTGCAGTCCCATAAATTGGAGAGTTTTCTGTGCTTTAGTCCATGTTGAGTCTGTTCTGCCTGGGACACTGACTGTGGAATGATCTCTCCCTGCCCTTATCTCCATTCCTGAGCCTCTCAATATAAATTTTCTCCCCTGTCCAGCTGAAAAGGGGGGTGATAGAGCGACTTTGGTGGGTGTCTGGCCTCCAGCCAGGGTCAAACCATCACAATTCTCACTTCAAAACAGTCTCTGGCAATGTAAGGAATAATGCCTTGGGGTGGCCTCATTACCATTCACATAGAGACTCTGGCTGTTAAGGCTGTAGTGTCCCAGCTTGGTGATGCCATCTGTCATGTTGCTCAGCTCATGGTAGACTCTTGCTCTGCTGAACTTGGCATCTGAAGGTTCATCTTTATAGCTACAAATAGCATCTACTCCTGTGTGATCCCTGTTCTCCTCTGACCTAGGAAAAGAGGCAACATTTTAGTCATTATTGACTAAATCCATCTTAACTTGATCAAAGAATTGGACAACCCCTTGGAGACGTTGCCACCATAGAAGAAAACCACTCTGTGTGTTGAACATTAAGAAATGGGAAGCAACTTTTGAAGGAGCAGGTAATGCAGGCTTTTCCCAGGCATGGCTCTTACCTGAATGCTGTTACTTTGCACCCAATATAGGCAGGGCCAATGCTGCTTTTTTGTAGCAAAGAGTCAACCTGGAAATGTAATAGCAACGTTTAAGTTAAATGTCATGGTGAAGGTAAGAGCTTAGAGACATGAAAAGAACCTGTGCCCAAGCAGGGCACTGTTCTGCCAGACTTACATAATGGTACATGACTCTTTCTGTTGACTTGAATTTTTTAGAGTTGGGCATTGCCAGATCTGCAGTGAACCTGAGGTTGGTTACTGTGAAATTCAGTGTGAAGTTCCTCACTGCTGGGGGCAGAGGTTGTGTACTTTGATCAACAGCTGTAACAAGGAAGGCAAATTATTGCTTGAAAATACAATTTATGGTTATCAGCCCTAGAAGAAAAACATCTCAGATATTCCAGTTTCAGATATTGTAGTTGGCTTCAGGGTCATAGCAGCTATGATTCCCTAGCAGGCTCCCAAATTCTCTTAACACTGATTTTTAATAAGCCTAGTAGTGGTTTTGGTTGATTAGTGCAACCTTCTTTTTTTGGCTATTGCTAGCTAGCAAAATCTTCTTGTGCTTAATGCTATTTAAAGGTACTTACATAGTCCAGGCTGCAGTTCATTATAACCTGTGGGGGGAAGAAAAAGGACAGGACTTGAGGAAATGGCTTACAATTTGGAAGGTCTGGCACTGATTGGAATACAGAACTTGAATTGGTTTTGTTTGAGAGATTCTGTGTATATATTTTCTAGGAAAGACTGATTTGAGGACAGTCTAATGTACATAAATACATAATGTACATAAATATCTAATGTACATACACTCACACTGCTGTATATTGTTGGGAAGCTGCTGCTCTTACAGCAGTGCACAGAATTCTCCCTTCTTTAGGGATGCTTAGAGGGAATTTACCCATTCCCTAAATTAAATTTAACTTCTACATTGACAATTTAAATATGACTTCTGTCAAGTGCTGTCTGGTTCCAGTGCTGTTCCTCTGCAGGGGAGCACATTCCACAGTGCACCTTGAGTGGGCAATCCCAGTATTTTTCTGGAGAATGATGTTTTATGATACAACATGTTGTATTGGACTAAGTTAATTAGTTCAAAGGAATAAAAAGGTGCAAAGTCTATGAGTAACTGTGGCTCCTTTGCCTTGGTTAGCATTTGCTCTTGCTCTCCCAGGTTTTATGGCTTTTGTAGTAACTCAATTCTTCCTAATACCAAATCAGCAGTCAGGAGAAGATTCCCTGACATCAGCTCTGCTACTTACCATTAACATAAAAACTGGCTGCATCCAGCTGGTAGGGTCCCAGCTCGGTGCAGTTGGCTGTCATCTTGCTGAGCTCATGATACACCTTGATTCGGTCCAATTCAGCAGTGGTAGCATTGGGCCTGTATGTGCAGAGTGCATCCACAGCAACACCCTCCCCACTCTTTGCAGACCTGTAAAATCACACAGACCTGTGCTTACAGACCTGAATGATACTTCTGTGCATTTGTTTGAGTTGGTGTGCACACTAGCAAAGCATTGGATTTCTCCTGAAAATATTGTAATAATTAATATAAATTATTATAATTTAATAAATAACAAATTATCTATTAGCATTTTATTATAATTATTATATATCATTGTTTATTTTATTTATATAAATGAGATAAAATAATAAGTAATTATAATAATTATAATAAGAGAATAATTAATATTTCATTATTAAATGAAATGCTGGAAATTTAGTATTGTACTGCTTATACAATTGGGACAACACTCATTATCTACCTGAAAAGTATTTAAATTAATAGATTACCCTCTTCATCTAGTGTAAAATTGGTGTGAGATCAATGCAAGTGGAATCAGAAGAAATTATACAACCACCACCCCATCACAAGGAATCATAAATGAGGTGTTATTCTACACAGCACTCTCTGGAACTTAATAGGCTTTATCATGCTAGGAGGAAACAAAAATTCCATGCAAAGATTTCTGCATAATCCTACTATCAGCCACAATTTTAATTGCTCTTGTGTTCTATAGCACTTCCAAGGTGTTCCTACCTTAGTACTACCACTGTACACCCAGTGTAAGCAGGACTATCGCTGCTGCTCTTGAGCAGGCGATCAAGCTGCCAAGAAAAAAGGCAATTGATAAATCACAGTGAATAAATAAAACTAACAAGAACATAAGTCACTAAAGGAACCTGACTGACACTCACCAAGTACGTCAGAGTTTTATTTGTGGCAATGAATTTTTTGGAATTTGAATTTCCTAATGCTGATGTGTAGGGGAGGTTGGTCACAGTGAAGTTGACTGTGAAATGTTCCTCTCTTGCAGGAGGAGGAGGTGGAGATGTTGCTGTAACAAAAGGACACAATTTGTGGCAACAAGAAAAATACTAATGAACCTGCTAAAGCCTAGTATCCTAGCTCCTCTCAGCTGGGATGGATAGGCACTGCACTGAGAAGCTTAGTAGGGAATGATGATGCCAGAAACCATGTAGAGCACACAGTTGTGGAGCATGATGGCTCTTCGGCTCATCAAGATTCCTACAGAAGGCCAGTCATAGCTGAGCAGGCTGTAAACAGGTATCTGACCACTTCAGGTAAGGAGCTGAGGTTAACTCCCATCTCCCTTTTTATTTTGCTGGGTATGAAACCTGATGTCCTCTAACCACAGTGGCCTGATAGTCTAGCTTTTTCACACTCGGATTCATTTTACTTGTAGTGTTGCTGCTGGGAAAGACTGAACTGCATGTCAACATCAATTAGCCTTCCAAGAGTGTAATTCCATGTTTCTGAAAACAGGTCTCACACAGCCTCCTCTGACCTCCTATGGAAACCTGGTCTAATTCAAATACTTCATGAAACATTGATACCAATGGTGCTGAGTAATTAATGCTTCTCACCATTAAATGCCTGCACCTTACTTTTACTTCTAGTTCTGTTAAAAGGCTAAAAGAGAGAAGATATCTGAATTGACATCAACTTCTATCTTGTATATTGACACTTAGGGCACTGTGGTTCTTTAATAACTTAAAAGTACTTACGAGGCAGGAGATGGGCTTCATGGTAACCTAGGAGAAAGGGCAAAGAACTAATGAGTTAGGCTACTGATGAGACAGTAATTGAATTGTGTACAAATATATATATATAGGTGAACAATGCCATAGAAGGATAACAAATTTGCTGGTTTTCAGCAGCCTAATGCTTCAGGAAGGTGCTATTTTTGAATAAAGCTCTGTTATAAATGTTTGGAGGAAGGTTCCTAATTTATGGTTGCCTTTACTTTTAAGATTTATACACTGCTTTGCATGTTTTGGTAACTTATCAGATGTTAATTAAAATAATAATTAAAAAAAGGTACTAGTTGGAGGAGAATTTTTGTAGATGATGCAACTTTGTGAGTTACCTAGCACATAGGCTGTGCCCTAGCATATGTTGCAAATGCTGCTCCATCTGCACACTAGTCTGTACTGTGCTTTATCTACAAGACATCTGTGGGCTATTAACCAATAAATATTCCCACATCCACATGGAAATCAACACTTTACCATTGATATACAGGCTTTCCTGGTCCATGCTGTAGATGCCTAATTTTGTGATGCCATTTGTCTTGTTGCTCACTTCATGGTAAACAATCACTCGATCAAAATGGGAAGCAGCAGAATCTGTTTTGTAGGTACACACAGCATCTACTCCAGTTTCTTCAATTTTTTCTGCAGATCTAGGGAAATTAAGATACATCCTGCTCTGTTCCAAAATTCAATATTCGTTATACATAACACTGGGATCTTATTTCATTCAGAAATATTGCCAGGTAGAAAAAACCAACAAAAATTGAAGGTCTTTTCCAATAAAAATCCTTTCAAGCATGTTACCAAAATGGGTTTGAAGAGACACTTATCATTCAAATGTCACAAGCATGAATTCCAGTAAATTAATAGAGAATTAATAGAGATGAAATTATTAATAGAGATGGAAAAAGTGTAATGATTTCTTGTGTTTCATTACTAAGGTGATAAATTGAAAGATGTAAAAGTACATAAAGGGATTAAGATCTGTGAAACATCATGAAAAACATTTTGAAAATCTAAATAATTATGCTTACCTGAAAGCCATCATTTGGCAGCCAGTAAAAACAGAATGAATGCTAGATTTCTTGAAGAGCTGATCGAGCTGAAAAATAATGTTTTACAAGTTATCCATATTTAGAAGAGTACAGAATCAGAAACAAAATAAATTAAAATATAGCATACTAACCAGAAAAGTCAGGACTCTTGCTGTAGCATTAAACCTGGAAGAATATGGATTGCTGAGGCTACTTGAGTACTGGAGATTAGTTATGGTAAAATTCATTGTGAAGTTCCTAGTTCGTGGAGACATAGCAGTACCTGGAAACATAATCCAAGAAGTGAATGCCAAAAGGAAAAGAAATCTGTCCCTCATACAAAGATAACACAGGGCAAAGAAAATTATATATAGAGATAACATAGTTGTGTATATATATGAAAAGAAAAAGCTATCACTACTGTATAAAGTATAATAAAACAAGGTTTTACATAGGATACTACTGAATTCTATGAAAAATATAAAAAATTGTATAGATATACCTGGCAAAAGATCTGATTCTTGGTACCCTGAAAAGAAAGGAAAGATTCATTATAAATAAATATATATATATAAAAAGAAGATGGGTGTAAAGAGGAAAAAAACTAAAAATGCCAGAAGTTAAAGAAAATAATAATGAAGTAAATGAAAAAGGTATTCTGAAAAAAGGCTAATGTTCCATAGATAGTAATATTATAATTCTACCTTTCTTCATATTTATATAAAGTATGACAAACTAGATAAAAATAACCAAGAGAAATTTCTAAAATAGTGACACAATAACCCTAAAGAAACCACACTAAGAAAGAAAGAAAATCCCAACAGAAAAGTAGAAAAATAACACTAAAAAATACTTACCATTAACATAGAAGTAGCCCTTGTCCAGGCTGTAGGGGCCC
>VZTU01016590.1:0-19128 GCA_013400835.1 Zapornia atra | reverse complement strand
AGCTGCTTCTTGCAGAAGCCATCGCTGTAGTCCCCCGTTCCTCCACCAGAACGAAGACATGCAAAACTAAAAGGCTGGCCAAAGAGGGTATTCCATGCAAATTCCATAATGCTCAGCATAAAAGGGGGGCTGCTGTGGTGGGAGGAGGAGAGCATAGCTCAAGGACACACAATTTCTGGGGACAGTCTGGCCTCAGGATGGCTCTGAGCTGTATGGTTAGAGGAGAAACTGCATTGTGTATCACCAGTTCTGTATATTTTGCTATAAAGTCCTGTTATGGTTATCTCTCTGCTGTCCCAGTAAATCATCCTTATCCCAACCCACAACATTAGGTTTTTTCTGTTTTCTTTTCCTTTCCTCTCTTTCTCCTTCCCCAGCCCCCTCTGCACACCCTCTTAGAGGTAGCAGCTGCTCAGCTCTCGGATGGGGTGAAATCACAACACTTGCACACAAGGCACATAGACCTTTGCTGTCAATAGAAGAAAGGACAGAATATTTGCAGAAAGAGCTTCTTGTGGGTTGTTTGAGACTTGGAACTGCAAAGATTCTTTCTGTGTGCAAAGACCTTTCTACACACTGCTGATGTCTCAGCCACTTAATTGAATTTTTGCTGAAACTCTTGTGGCCTTGACTAATCTCTTCACACTAATGAAACCAGACAGATGCAGAACAAGACCAAATCAGTCTTTATACGCAAACTGAAGGAACACATACAGCTCTATTGAAGGATTAATTGCACATCTCTTTGAAGGATTGATTTTTCTTTTCATGTAGTGGAAACTCTGTTCTGATCCCAAGGAATAGGGAGCAGTTCCAAGCCAAAGATGTCATGGAGCAATGGAGGGAGAAATGGAAAGGGCAGGTGTAAAACAGTTGGTTTATGTATCTATTGCTGTTATAATTAAATAGCCCTGATGAAGTTAAGTTATGCTATAAAGTAGACGAGTTAATGATTAAAAAAAACCTTTAGTCCATTCACTCTTGCTGGAATGAGTTGTCACACTTAGGTTTGGCAAATAGCACTTGGGTGTAAAGAACAGAACTTTGGGAGGGGAAAAAACTTGTGGAAAAGTTGGAGGTTTATGCCTTGTAGGAGTTCCATGTGCAAAGGAGAAGGAGCTGAGATTCACCAATGCTCTGTTCTCAGCATTATACTTCTAGATGTAACAAAGCATAACAGTTGAGATAAGATCTGGTAGCTCACTTGAGTTACTGAAATCAGCAAGTACAATGAGGAATTAATTGCAACCAACAGAAAGTAGTTCAACAATGAAACACAAATCAGACTTTGCTATCCAGAAAGACTGACTCTCCAAAACAGCAATTAATCTGCAGGAGAATAAGCAATTAGATGATCTGTCAAGCTGACATTGACTGTATATCCTGGTCTTCACCTCTTGCGAGCCATCAGGACAGCAACATCAGCTCCATGAGTGCACAGAAAGTAACAGAAATTAGGAGAATGGCAAAAAGATACCTGGAGAATGCATGGAGAAGGATCATTTACAAAAGACGTCAGGTGCCAAAGAGCTTCAAGTTCTTGTTCACATATTGGTATCAACCCAAAAAAACCACCAAACCCAAGCCATCACGAAATTCTGATGAAATTCTGATGAATGTTACCCAGTCAGGCCCATGGCAGCTGGAATTTAATAACAAAGGTTACAGTAGTAAACACAGAATTTGTGGCTCTGACAGAAAATCCGAGCAGAGACTGATAGGTGGCTTCTGTTGAAGTGCATATTTTTTTTTATTTCTACGTGTGCTAAGTAGATATCTTCCAGCAAAATCATACATTCAACCTTAGCAGAGGATAACTAAACACATCATGTGCTGTGAATCATACAACACAGAACTGGGCTTGCTTACCAGACATCTAGGCTGTACCAACCAGATGAACCTCTATTTAATCTTTAAGGGGAAAAAAAAAAGATACTCTTTGACATTCTGATAGGACCATCAAATCTAAGAAATTGTTGGAAGTGTGAGGCCCAGGTAAAGAGAACAGTAAGCAGTTCAGCAGAAATGTTTGTACAGCTAATTAGTGGCTGTAGTGATCCACTTGAAAACATGGATCAGATGTGTCTTACTCACTGCTTTATGAAGCTTGTTTTTTGCTTTTAAATAAATGTTTTCTAAGTAGGATAAAAAGAACATGGTGGCAGGATAATAATTCATGGGGTTTAATCCTTTAATAGATATGATTTGTACTGGTTTAGCTAAAACAATCAAGCCAGAAGAAGAAAACCTGTAACATAGAAATTTTCAGTTAAAAATTACAATAGAGATAGCTACCTATTCGATTGCTGATTGCTATATGTAAAATTCTCAAATGACAAATTCTCAAATGGACAAATTTAGATTAAAAAACCCCTCTGAAGCCATATTATTCACATATGAATACCAGTTCTTGTTTTCAGCCAACTCTTTTACAGTTATCAAAAAAATGATACCTCAAATGTGCTAGTATGAACTTTTAGGAAGTATATATCCTGAAACAGTATTATATTGTCCTTTAAGTATGTGTGTACCTTTCTGAAGTTCTGGTATGACGTAATAATTATCATTATACATATGATCTCACTTCAAACAAAATTCTGTTTAGGAATTTTCATTCTGAACCAGAGAAAAATACATAAAGAAATGTTTCAAGGAAAAAGTTCTTTGATTGAAATACTTGCTTTGTTCCATTCTCATTTTTCCTTATTTTACACAATGTTTAATCTGTAATAAAAGTGTGACATCAAAGTCCCTTCAGTACTCAAAGAAAAAATCTTTTGATATGGTTGAAACCTTTTTCCCCTATATATAATATTGGCATGCTGTTATGAAAAACACGTTTCAGAGAAAAAGCAGAATACTTCTGAGCAGAAAAATAACCCATGAGAAATATTTTGATCACTGTAGAACTCCAACCAAACCAGCTCACCCCTTGACAGAATCTATGGGAACAGCAAGCTGGGTACTGTGTTTTCTGGCTCTTCTGGAACACAGGATGGAACCACCCATACTCTCACTAACAATTAAAAACTGGCAATATGCAGAAAAGCAATACAAATCTCATGAAAGAAACTGACTGCACAGAACTGAGATAATTTCTCTAATAAAAATATACAGGAAACAAATAATTGAATGGCAGCATAATTAAGATGAAAGCCTACATGAAAGAAGTAACTTGACCAAAGAACAACTGTGCAAATACTTGTTTCTCAAAAAACATGTCCACCCAGACTGCAAACATTCTTAGCAAATTACACCCTTGATCTTTCAGATGTGCACTGTGTGTTCTTAATTTTACAATGACATGCAGATCTTCACAGAATTAATTCAAATTTATTCGTTTACTTATTTAAATACTCATAGGATCATAGCTTCAGGTTGGGATTTTTCATTAATATAAAGTTTTGTGAGATCAAACCAAATTTATGACAATATTGGCCTAAATACATACCTCAATTAGAACTCAAGTGAATCTGAGAAGTGTGAGGGGTGAGAGTCATTGAAAGTCCAAAACCAGACAGCTAACCCCTGTCACCAGAAATGGCCAGGTAATAGTGGCAGAACCAGTCTTCCTGCAAGACACATTCATTTGGGAATGAAAACAAGAAAGGAGGATGTTTGGAATGATTAGAAGTGATCCCTGATCTGATCCAGTACTTTTTCCCAAAAGTATCAAGTATTCAGTCATTTCATCTATCTGCATCATCTATCATCTCACCTATGTGTATCTCATCCCTATGCGGGATACTATTCCCTCTATATAGGTATCAAAGTAATTTAAAACATTTTTTTGATACAAAGACTTGCTTGATGGCTTTCCAGTTTGCTAAATACCCACTCAGTCACCTAGTGTGGCTTTCCTCTAAGATTAAAAAAACACCCCAAACTCTGAACCAAACAACAACAAACAAACAAAAAAAACAGACAAAAAAAGAAAAAAAATAAAAGCAAGCAGTAATCACTAGTTGCTTTTATTAGCTTATCTGCCCTGGCCCCAAACTCTAGCCTCAGGATCCATTATTTCTGCAATGGATTTTTCACTCTAGAGCTGGAGGGCATAATAAGTCTCAACTGAAGCCTTAAACAGGCTCCTGTATGTCCAAGTACCTGCAACTGCCTACATTTATTTGAAACAATATTTATAACTGCCAGAAAAACAATATTACTATCACCTACACTGTTGTGAAAAAACAAAATTATTTTTATAAACCATATCATCTGGCAACCACACCAAGAATTTTATTACTATAACATAGAACATTTTCATATATTGAGGCTTCATAGGTGAAAAATATGATATAGCATGCAGTATCTGTAAGAGAAATAGTGATATTATCAAGAGGCAGTAACTTCTTAAAGCCTACAGCCAGGTCTGCCAATGGTACTGCGGTGGTTTAACCTTGGCTGGAGGCCAGATGCCCACCAAAATTGCTCTATCACCCCCCTTTTCAGCTGAACAGGGGAGAAAATATATATTGAGATGCTCAGGAGTCCAGATAAGGGCAGGGAGAGATCATTCTACAATTAGCATCATGGGCAAAAAAGACTCTACACACACTAAAAAGAAAAAAGTGTTTATTACACTATGCACACACAGAGAGAAACCAGAGTTGGATAATGAGAAGTACAACCAAATCTTAAAACACCTCCCTCCACCCTTCTTCCTGGGCTCAGCTTTATTCATGATTTCTCTCCCTTCTTCCCCCCCTATACGGTAGCGGGGGGTGGGGAATGGGTGTTTTGGTCAGTTCCTCACAAAGTTTTTTCCTTCTTAGGGCAGGGGGTGAGGGAGGGGGCATTCCTCACACTCCTCTGCGCCAGCATGGGGTCCCACCCATGGGAGACAGTCCTCCACAAACTTCTCCAATGTGAGTCCTTTCCCACAGGGATTCAGCACTTCACCATCTGTCCTAGCATGGATCATAAGATTCTGTGATTCTGAGATTTCTATGGAGTGCAGTCCCTCAGGCCCAGACTGCTCCAGCCTGGTCCTCCATGGAGTCACAAGTCCTCCCAGCAAACCTGCTCCAGCATGGGCCTCTCCCTCTCTCTCAGGTTCTGCCAGGAGCTTGCTCCAATGCAGGTCACATCTTGCATATGTCTCCACCTACTCCAATGTGGAGTGTCTCAATGGGCTGCAGGTGGGATCTCTGCTCCCCATCATCTTCCACGGGCTGCAGGGGGGCAACCCGCTCCACTGTGGTCTTCTCCACGGGCTGCAGAAGAATCTTTCTCTCTGGCACAAGAGGCTCATCCCCGGCCCCTCCCTTCTTCACTGGCCTTGATGTGTGCAGAATTTCTTACATCTTCTCACTCCTTTCTCTGGTGGCAAAAAGTGGCTGCTTGCGGTTTTTTTTTTTCCTAAATGTGATTCCCAGAGGCTCTGTGACCATCACTGACTGGCTCAGTCAGCAACAATTCCAGCCTTGAAGCAGCTGGTGTTTACTCTCTCGGGCCTGCAGAGAGCTTCTCGTGGCTTCTTGCAGAAACCACCCCTGCAGCCCCCCCTTCTCCACCAGAACCTTGCCACACAAAACCACAACAGGTAGCCATTCAGCACAGTGGGGCACTGAGACAATAGCCATACCAGTGAGTTGTTTAGAGCTATACATAAAAGGTGTGTCTGATTAGACAAGATATTAACTACCCATAGCAGACCTGAGGAGTGACAGTGAGATACTACTTTTGTTTATTTCTGTCCTGGATTGAAGCCAGCCTTAAAGATCTGCTCAGTTAAATGAGACTTTAATGCATCTGCCTCCAGTAACAGCTAGAAAACAGAATTAATAGATGGACCTTTGCAAATTCAGCAACCACTATATAACAATTTCCCGATGTGTTTGAATTGGGAGACCAGAGGGTGCTAGAAACTTCAAGTGACGCTACTGATTGGCCTTGTATATGGCAAAAAACAAAATACAAAGATGTTGTTCTGGAACTATGTAGTTAATGAGGGAATTTGCATTTTCTGTCAACCGTCAAGTATGAGAAGTAATAAATAGTAGTGACAGTAGCCCTGTGGGGAGGGGCAGGATGAAGAGGGTACAGGTACTGACAAGACTTGAGTCCAAAGGTCTAGAGGTCCAACCTGCTGGCCAGGACTTCACTACAGCAAGTGGTTATAGTATGCTTCCTGTCACCCAGGGTCCATGCTGCCAGGCTGAACTGGAGAACTGGACCAGAGGGGCTGAGGCCTGATTTCTGCAAGTGAGAGTATAATAGAGTAGAAATCACTGTTTGCCTGTGATACCCACCCTGCTTAACAAAAAACAACTTTATCTTACTTACTGTTGGCTCTGTTCTTCTGTGTACTCCATGTAAATTCATTTTAGCAACTTCTCCAGAGACTTTTTTTTTAATATGAGAAATCATAACTTTAATGGTTAAATCTGAAGTGCATTTACTACAATAACGTTTCAAAGGAGCACTTTAAATCTTAGCATGCTTGTTAAGTGAAGCAAGTATTGATATCCCTGATAGTTAGAAAATTTATTTTCCCTGGATAAATTTCAGTATGTCCTTCCATATGCTTTTGCTTTTTTTCCCAAATATTTCTAGATTAGGCTGGAATAGGGTAGCAGAGAGGATTGTTCAGTGATTATTTTTCCACTCAGATATTTTCACTTTCCTACCTTTCTAGAGGAAAAAAAGGGTTGCCACTTCTCCCATCTAGCTAGTGCTATCCAATAACTGGCACCCAGGTGTAATGGTGCAAACACATCACAGAGTCATAGAATGGTTTGGGTTGGAAGCGATCTCAGAGAACATCTAGTTCCAACCCCCCTGCCATGAGCAGAGACACCTTCACTAGACCAGGTTTCTCAGAGCCCCATCTAACCTGGCCTATAACGTCTCCAGGGATGGGGCTTCCAAAACCTCCCTGGGAAACCTGTTCCAGTGTCTCACCACCCTCATAGTAAAGAACTTCTTCCTAATGTCTAACTTAAACCTGCCCTCTTTCGGCTTAAAGCCATTGCCCCTTGTCCTATCACTACACTCCCTGGTGAACAGTCCCTACCCCACTTTCCTGTAGGAAATAATCTGGGAGGTCAAGGTCCAAGATGACCCACGTATGTCAGGCCATTGCTGTTTGCATTCAAACCGGATCATTACTGAAGCTCTGCAGCTTATTGAACAAAACTTGCCCTACTATTAGTCAGGGAACCAAGTTCCCTAGGGAACTCAGGAACCATAGATCAGTTTATAACAGCCTGTTTCTTACACCATATCTTTGTTCAGGTCAATATATTACAGTGTTTTATTTCACATAGTTAAATTGATTTTTTCACACACACCTTCCCCCCAAAAAAGCAAAAACTATTGCAGGAAAAAGAGGCTTTGTTTACTTAATTATATAGAAACACCCACAGCTTCCAGTTTCTAAAACACAATGAGAACACTACACTGCCATTGTTATGTGTCACTATTCTTGCTGGAATGTAAATCCCGAAGGAGTGAATTCCCCTATTCCAGGGGAACCTGGAATAGCAGTGGAAGTTGCAGCTTTCTTTCCTCACTTTCACAAGCACCTCAGTACTATGGTAACTACTGGAAAGGATCTTTACTTTTTTTTAGTATCTTTCCCTTTGGTATTACAGTAATAATGGTCTTAACCAGGGACAAACAAGTAGCTCATGTGGATGTCATTCTAACTGCAGTGGTTGCATTGGCTTTGCTCCCTGTTGTGACTGATCCGAAAGTGATGGTAATATTCAATTATTAAATCCAAGAGAGGCTTTCTTATCTTAAAGTGTTGGCTATCTGTTTGTAGTTCTGGCTTTAAATTTTGTTGATGACTCTGATTGTATTCCTTTATTGGGGAAATCTGCATGCAATTTAAAGGGGTACATGGAGACTGACACTTGTCAGAAATTAAGCTATAATTTACTCACTTGCAGATATAAGTTTGAGACATGACTTTACTTTTAGATAAGATTGAGTTTCAAGAATGCAGCATTTTGTTTTTAAGAAGCTAAAAAGGTCGTAATACTAAACCTATAGAAACAGTCGAAACAGCAAATAATTTCATCATTTGACAATAGCAATAGACCATTTAACTCCACTTTAGTTCTCTTCCTCAAATCATTAAATATTTAAAAAGAGAAAAAAAGAAAACAAAGTTAAGTAGCTTATTCTTAAGGCCTATGATAAATATTTCATTTTCAGGTAATTGAAGCAATCATTCTTTTAGAAAACTGTTTTTCAGCCTGGGTATGACTATTTTCTAAAATGGATCGCTAACGTCCTCCTTAAGCTGACAAATTGATTTGCATCACTCATCTTCTAAGTATTTTTTAAAAAACCCTATTTGTGACTTTCCATTATATCATTTGGAAACCACAAAAGCTTTAGAGTAGTTCCATGTAGATGCTGAGATAATGCTCTACTAATTTTCTGGAAATTCCCCAACACTTCAAGACTTCTGTGGATAGGTACAATTTAAGGCCTTCATGAGGGACTTCACTGATGTTTTACATTACTCCATACACTTACTATACTCAAGGCATCGTTCAAGCATTCAGTTTACTCACCTAGGACAATGAGATGCATCTCTCCCAAAAAACCATTTCTTTTGCACTGACACTTTGTGTAGATCTTTTGCTCAGAGGCAGATCTCCAGCCACTCCAGTAAAGATGAAACAAGGTTTTCCTGACACTATTAGAATTGTCTCTGTATCAGAGGCAATGTCACATAACCGGTTTTCCTCACACCTGAAAAAGGTAGCATTATTTGACTGCAGTGCAAAAGGCTAGGTAGCACTATCATTGTCAGCTCCAGGAAAAAAAAAAAAAAAAAAAAGCAGTCTTTATAAAATACAAGCATATAATATTTTGGAAACACAAACTGCTTTACAACAAACCCTTAGACACGGCAAAGTCTCCATTACAAATTCAAACATTCAGAACATAGACTAAAAAACATCTTATCCTAAAAAAATATGTAGAAAGGATTCAGTAATGAATCTAAACATCTGATGTGCTTGACATACGCTCACTGCAAGGTTAAGGGAAGTAACAGTTCAAAGACAAGAAGGTACTTTAACAGCTTGGCACAGGGGCATTGAAGTATTAGCTTTAAACCAGGAGCTCAGGTTT
Source organism: Zapornia atra (assembly GCA_013400835.1). NCBI lineage: Eukaryota > Metazoa > Chordata > Aves > Gruiformes > Rallidae > Zapornia > Zapornia atra. Next base: position 10,032 of record VZTU01016590.1, on the reverse strand, counting down.
CATTTAACCATTTTCACTAAGGCAATACTAACTTCAAGGCAGCGATTCAAAGTATGTTATCTGAATTAACTCTTCGGTGCCTACAGATGAAGAACAGTAGGAAAGCTTCCCCAGTTTGCAACAGATTAAGATTTTTCTCCTTGTCATTCTTTCAGTGCTCTAGCAAACATTAAAAAAAAAAAACAGCAAGAAAAAAAAGAAAATCCTCCCATGCACTCTTTGATGCTTTCAGGAAACAACCTCAACGGAAGTTACAAATCCCATAGTTGGGACACAGTAATTATTTTTTTTTATTCTGGTTTTAAATTTTATTTTAATAAAGGTGCGTTGTGGGTTTTTTTAAAGAATTTAAACAGCTGTTTTCTACAAAAATGAACCATAGCGAGACATTTCTTGTCTAATATCGCCTATCCAGATAAGTGTTTCAGTACAGGAAAGGAAGCCATGTAAATAAAGAAGAAACAGAGGAAAATAAGGACTACACTACATTGAAACCAAAGAAAACACCCATATTGACAGCAACAATCTAATAAATCTTATATGAGGTTTCTCTAGCTTTAAGATGAGAAAGAACACATGAAAAATGAGACATCTGATTGTAAATAAATTTAGAAATTTCTCTTTCTTATTAAGTAATATTTCCCTACAGGTGTGAAAGGCTTGTCAGTGTGTATCAGCTGGATCATAAATAATGACTTACCTGCAGTGTCTGACCTTTACAAGTCCCTACTTCCAGTCAAGTAAATTTGAGGGCTGATTTTGAATACATGCCTAAAGATTTTAATTTAAACTTCCTTCTACCTATTGCCTTATGAGATTCACTTGTGCTAGAACCAATATTGCTTTTTGATTCATAATTTATATTGGCTTCTTCCTAGATCAGAACAGCAACAAATTGTATGCAGTGCACCACTTAAAGTGAGATTTAATTTTCTTGAGATATACTACTGCTTGGCAGTATTTATTAACTTCATAGATGCAGATTAAGAAGTGTCAAGCTAAAGAACTTGAAAGCTGGTTACTGCAACTCCTAGGCAGAAATGGTGGCATTGCCATTATGCATTAAGCTCCTAGACATCTCCTTAGAGTACCCCTTCTAACTGTGGTCTTTGGGAGGGCTGCCATTAAATTGGTGGTGCTAGGATTTCTCTCCTAGCAGTTAAAGCATTAGATATTTTTCCAAGCACTTCAAAAAAGTGTTGAAAAAAAAAATTAAGGACAGAGGTCTGGCCACTATAAACTAGTGTTCGATTTACTAAAGCTAAAGCAAGGTACAATAGCTGAGGTAATAGCACATAATTCTTAGTGCATCATTCTGACCTGGCAAATCATCCTGATATAAAAAAGATCCAACTGGGAAGACTTCAGTGACCATGCACAGTGCCTATGAAGACTCTGCTTGGAGTGATTCTACTTTGATTTTACAGGCTGCAGTTTAAAACTAATCCATTTACAGACACAGGAGATGCAAAACCCAGCATGGTGTATAAACAATACCCATGGGCACACTGTGATACTGGTCCTATATCTTATCCATTTGACAACAGGTAACATATGTGCCAGTTTATAGTCCTAGGTTCCAATTGTTTTCTAGTGCTCTCTAGTTCTCATTATACCACGAAGCCCAGAGTTTTCATTTGGTACAGCATAGCTGGCTAAGGAGAATGGTTAAACTTATAAACAACTTCACATATAAGCAAACTGTCTAAGTTGGTACCTGACTGTAACAGCTTTGCAATGCTACTTACATATTTTATAGTAGAAAGATTATAAAGAATATATAAGGATATATAAGGAAAATTGTTAGAGAGCTGGAATGATTCCAAATAAGGAGAGTCTAAAGACATAGCGACTGTATAGTTTTAGGATTAGAACATAACCAGCAAATATAATAGCTTGTACTGGGATGGTAAATAATTCACTGAGGAATATCCTTTCTTACAGTACAAAGACACATGCAGTAGAAGTCAACATGTGTAGGAAAAATGTATTGCACACTGGGACAAAACAACCCCATGCAGCACTACAGGCTTGGGGGAGAGTGGCTAGACAGCTGCCAGGCAGAGAAGGACCCAGGGGTGTTGGTTGACTGCAGGCTCAGTCATGAGTCAGCAGTGTGCCCAGGTGGCCAGGAAATCCAATGGCATCCTGGCTTGTATCAGAAATAGTGTGGCCAGTAGGGAGGTGATTGTGCCCCTGTACTCGGCATTGGTGAGACCGCACCTGAAGTGCTGTGTCTAGTTCTGGGCCACTCAATACAAAAAGGACATTGAGGTACTCAGGAGTGTTCAAAGAAGGGCAACCAGGCTAGTGAAGGGGCTGGAGGGCAAATCTTATGAGGAGCGGCTGAGGGAGCTGAGGTTGTTTAGTCTGGAAAAAGGAGGCTGATGGAAGACCGTATCACTGTCTATAATTATCTGAAAGAAAGCTGTAGAGAGGTGGGCAATGGTCTTTTCAGCCAAGTGACAGGTGATAGGACAAAGGGAAATGGCATTAAGCTGTGCTAGGGCAGGTTCAGATTAGATGTTAGGAAAAATTTTCACTGAAAGAGTAGTCAGAACAGTGGAACAGGCTGCTCAAGGAGGTGGTTGAGTCACCATCCCTGGATATATGTAGAAGACAGATAGATGACATACTTAGAGATGTGGTTTACTAGAGGACAGGTACAGTTGGACTTGATTTTAAAGGTCTTTTCCAACCCAGTGATTCTGTGATTGTTAATTATGTGAAATTTATTACCTCAGACTGTCAGCATATATACATTTGGGAAGGTCTACAAAAAGAGGTAAACATTCAGGTAGGTCTTAGGGAGATGATGACAGCATTTCCTTTTAGATGTATTAAAAAGACAATAAATCTTAATCCTCAAAAGTCAGAAAATAAGCTAACTTCCTCCATGTTGCTTTTTCCCTAATACTGTGTACTTCCCTCTGACTGAATTAACATCACTTATGTTTGACCTCTATACACAGGAAAGCACTTTACATTTCCTGAAATCCAGACTGTCTAAACTATTACAAAAAGTATTTGTTTGAAGGCATATTCAGTTCCTATCCCAATCAATTTTCAAGTAAACTCTAGTAATTGACTGTACAGTCACAAATCTTAGTGATATTTAGGAAGTCTTGATGTACAGCACAGTTTCAGATGGCTTTCTCTGGTTATTTGGGGAGATAGTAAGTTTTTACTTACCCAAATAAAATTGTTCATATCTGAAACTTATTCAGCATGAAATTTGAATTTGTTTCCTAGTTGTAAGTCTCAGCTCAATTAGAAAAAAAATTCCAGTATTTTTCTAGCTGTCTTTTAGCTAAATATTTCCAAACAGTTGAAAAGAGTTTTCTGCCTCTTTTTAGCATGGCTTGTTCCAAGATTCCCAGAGAAATTAATTAGCAGTCTTTGCTATTTCAAAAGTTCTTCATACAGCATGTGTCATAACATTCAGTCTACTATGTGCTTTCATCCAGGAGATGTGACAGATTTTACAATGTCTGAATCTTTTCACCAGAAGTTGGAGCTGATTCTTTGCCTCCTTTTCCTCAAGTTTTAGACAGTTTTGACTAACCTTTTACTAGATGGGCAAAAGGAAATTGGACAGATACTTTTCTTTATCAGAGACAAATCAACATCATATATATAACAAATATAAATGCAAAAGAATAAATATACTGTATGTAGCAAATTATATTATATATAACACTATGGAAACTTGTGGAGCTAGGATTTCCAACTGAAAAATTCTTCTGAACTGCCTGGCACTCAGCCACAGAAGATGAAATCTTATAAAGAGGCCTTAAACAGCAGTACAAACAAATGCAGTACTCAGAGATAACTACTCTTGAAAATTCCAGGTGTTAATTGCTGCAGCAATGGTCTTGTGATTTCAGCTTGTTCCAAAGTCAGCTTTTCATGATGACAGCATTCTATTTTTGAATGCCACGTTTCTCTAACGGGGGACGGAGCTTAATTTCTAACATTCATGCTTCAAATTTTAGCGAGGTCTTTGGGTATAACATCAAGACTAACACAAATTGTTGTTATAATTAATTTCTAGTTGGGAATCTGGTCTAAAATCAAAAGTTAGCAAAGAGATAGTATTTATCCTTTAAGAGCAAGTAATGTAGTAAACCAGTTATCTGATATCCTAAATAGAGAGAACAGGCAAAGTTAATGATTGTATCTAATAAACATGGAGCTATACATAATATTTCCCATACACCAAACAACAGAGCTGTAATGCCACACACTAGGGTAACGACTGTTCCACACTGAGCTGCAGACACTTCCACTTTAGTCCTGCATCATTTCAACATTCAGGACAAAAAGTTGGAGGGGAATGTTCCTTGCTAGAATCCAGGGGCTGCATAGACTCAGAGAATCAGGGAACCACGGAACGGTTTGGGTTGGAAGGGACCTCAAAGACAGGGACACCCTCCACTAGATCAGGTTGCCCAAAGCCCCATCCAACCGGGCCCCTTGCAAATTAAACCCACACCCACTGATAAGACAGAGTACTGCTCAACATTTCATCATTGCAACTCACCACCCACTCCAGCCACACACAGACTGCATGGAGACACCCAAGACGCCCCTCTTACGGGGAAGTGGTGTCATGTGGTGTGGAAAACAGCCCAGGCTAACTCAGCTCACCTGTGCTGACTGCTTGGGAAGGTTAACTCTGATCTGTCCAGAACCAGGACAATCACCTACTTGTCTATGCAGCACAGCTACCATTTTTCAGGATTTATGATCCTTAATTTAATTTATTTAATTCCATCATCAATCCTGTCATTTTTTCATTGGTAGTTAAGGAAAAAAAATAGTTATCAGATTTTATAGAGTAGTGAATTTTAAAATAAACTAACAACACCCTGAACTTTCATCAGCAAATAATACTTAACCATGGTGATCAGTTAGCCCAAATTACAGAAAACTTTGCCTGTGTACATAAAGGAAACAAAACAAAAGAATGAAATATAAATTAATTACAGAGCGTATCAATTTTCTTTATCTGTTTTTGCAAAATGTTTATTTACCTTAATCACAAAAAAGCACAAGTAGAAAGCTGCATCCTGGAGGGCAGTAAAGAGACAAAGAATGAGTAGGATTGTATGGAATATTAATGTTGCAGAACACAGATTGCCCAGAGCAGCATATCACCAACAATTGGTTGTATGTGTAAACAGATGAGAAAACGTGATGGCAGAAAAAAAAAAAAAAAAAAAAGGGTACATTTGTTGCCAGCTGCTATGCAGATTTGACTAAACTTTACTAGGTAAATGAAACCCCAGAAAGGTCCAAAAGAATAGAAGATAAGGGCTCTAAGAAAATTGTTATGGAACTGCATTAGGCACAGATTTATTTTGCATATAAGAATTTTGGCACATTTTAGAGGACCATTTACGTGAGTGTCTGTGAAATTCATTTTGGAAACATGGGAAAGAAGCACTTGCTTCCACTGGCAGGATGGCATACAGATTGTGTCCTGTAAAATCTGAAGGCTGCATAGAGGACCCCACAGGTTTTTTAGCACTTCTATCCCTTCTTTTCTAAAAGTAAAAAATGTCATAGGTAATCTAGCAGGTCAGTGAATCTGACAGCAGCACAGAGTACAAACTGTTCTGGTTTGAAGAGTTACATAAAAATTGCAAAAGACATTTTTTTTCTCTATTCATCAATCTCATCCATCCACTTCAGTGATTAAAGTATTATCTACAGCACAGTGACACAAGAAAATACAAGAAACTGTAACTCCTTAAAGTTTTGATGAACTTTGCACTTTGCATAGGCAATGAAGAGGCACATACAACTACACTAGCTAAGTCACCATGTGTGGAAGTTGTCCCTTTCAATTGCCTCTTGCAATTGATTTCATGGAATATTGAAAGTCTCAACACCTTGCAAGATCGGACCACAAGACCTAGCTTTTCTCATTCTATGTAGTGGAAAAGGGACAGAAAGACAGCTAATTTTCCTTTTTTTTTTCCCATTTCAAAGCCAGCATTTCATAGGTATAATTTTGATTCAATATTATATTGTAAACATAGTCAGCTGAACAAACCAAATCCTTCATATCCCAAACAGCCTGCAAACTAGAAACAATGAAACATGAGAGGTACAACACCTGAGTGGTCTGAGACACTAGATGACCACTGAGGCCCTTGAGACCTAATCATCAGCAAATTATTCCTTACAAACATTTCCTTATTACATCAGTGAGAAAAAAATAAGCCAGCTAGTTTTCTATATATGCAATCAATAGGCAGCACACACATCACACATATCAGTGATGGGCTTTGTTAATAGCCCATCACTGATAGTGTAATGTGATCCAATTTATTTGATTATTGTATTCATACCACATATCCACATATCCATTCCAGCACATGGAACTCTGAATTATGTTCACTGTAAAGGCTGGCTATTGCAGGTAGAGATGTATTTGGGTGTTGATAATATGGGTGTGATATGCGTGTGAGCATTTTCCTGAGATTTGCCCACCTCAAAAAGCTGAGAGCACGGTGTAGATCTCTGAAAATCCCACAGAAAAGTCCTGGGGGGCATGCTATAGTGGGGAACATGGTGCAGAGGTATAATAGCTTTCTACACTTGAAATAAGGTGCAAAAACTCACTAAGTGTCAAAGCTGACTGAAGTCCACAGGCATCAGTGAACTGAACTCAAAAAGGTTTGAAACAGGCCCAAAATGGTTTCTCACACCTGAGTGAATTTTTGTCGTTGTAGAGACGGACACGACACACCACCCAGTGCTCAGTGTGTTTTAATATGCTCCAGCCACTTTATTGCAACTGCACAGGCTCTTTATAGCATTAACCAAACAACACATAGGAACACTATAGGCTAAGGGGTCATTTTACACTTTGTCCATTGGTCATCTTTTTCTGCCGCCTTCTTGGCTCTGGACAGTCCACACCTGGACTTCATTATCGCCCTGTTCCATGAGCTTGTTACAAAGGGAGTGATTTCTCTACCTCAAGGGAATGCAGGAATGTTGCCATGGTCAATTTCCTCCGTCATCATGACTGGGTTGCTAGCAGACCTGCTGCATCCCCGACAAATTTTTATATAGGATTTGTCTCTTGGCTTCTATTTTTAGTTTTTAAGCAATTTATAAATGCTTCAGAATCTTACAGTAATGTACTTCCTAGACATGTCATTTCTTACACATCATAAACCCATGAGGTCTAAAATTTTTTAATCTCCTTATGGTAATGTTGCTGATTTAGAACATATTTCTGATTCTTTAGTCAGGCAAATATATTATCCATTTCATAATATCAATTCCAGTCTCATATCAAACTCTTATTCTTTGTGCAATAAGAATAACTAACAAAATATACCTAACAAAAAAGGAGACCTTGCTGGAGGGAAGTCTTATCTCTTAATGGATATAGACTCATAGAATCATAGAACATGTTAGTTTGGCAGGGACCTTTAGAGGTCATCTAGTCCAACCTCCCTGCAGTAACTAGACCAAGTTGCTCAGAGCTTTGTGAAGCCTGACCTTGATTATTTCCAGGGATGTGGCCTCCACTACATCTCTGGACATCCTCTTCCAGTGATCTACCACCCTCATATTACAGAACTTTTTCTTAAGATCCAACCTAAATCTACGTTTTTCTAGTTTAAAACCATTACCCCTTGTCCTATTGCTACATGCCCTCATCAACAGTTCTTCCCCACCTTTCTTGTAGGCACCTTGCAGGTACCAGAAGGCCTCAGCTTGTTTTCATCAGCAAATTTGCTGAGGGTACAATGAAGTACAGCCAGATCTTAAAACACCAGCCCCCTCCTCACCTTCTTTGTAGACTTAACTTTACTCATGATTTCTCTCTCCTCTTTCTACTCATCACAGTGAGGAAGGGGGCAGGGAATGGGGGTTTTGGTCAGTTCCTCACAAGTTGTTTTCCTTAGCCATGGGGGTCATTCCTCCCATTCTTTGTCTGCTTCAGCCATGGGGGAGAGAGTTCTCCACAAACTTCTCCAATGTGAATCCTTTCCCATGGGGTTCCAGCTCTTTACTAGTTGCCCCAGCATGGGCCACTTTTATGGGGTGCAGTCATAGAATCATAGAATGCCTCTCAGTCTTTCAGGCCCAGACTGCTCCAGCCTGATTCCCCATGGAGTCACAGGTCAAAGCACCCCCAGTAAACCTGCTCCAGCATGGGTCTCTTTCTCTCTCTCTGTGTCCCTATCTCTCTCCATGGACCACAGGTCTGCTGCCAGAGGCTTGCTCCAATGCAGGTCACAGTGTCTTCCATATGTCTCCAGCTGCTCCAGCATAGGGGTCTCTTCATCAGCTGCACATGGGGTCTCTGCTCCCCATCATCTTCCATGGGCTGCAGGGGGACAACCTGCTCCACCATGGCTTTCTCCGTGGACTGCAGGGAATCTTTCTCTCCGGTGCCTAGAGCTCCTCCTTCCCTCCTTCTTCACTAACCTTGGTGTTTGCAGTTTCTTAGATCTTCTCACTCCCTTCTCTGGTGGCAAAAGAAAANAAAGGTAGATCCTGTCAAACTAACTAGACCACCTTCTATGACAAGGTGACCCGCTTAATGGACGAGGGGAAGGATGTGGATGCGGTCTACCTGGACTTCAGTAAAGCCTCTGACACTGTTTCTCACAGCATTCTGATTGAGAAACTGGCTGCCACTGGCCTGGACAGGTGGACCCTCTGCTGGGTTAAAAATTGGCTGGATGGCAGGGTCCAAAGGTTGGTGGTAAATGGAACAAAATCCAGCTGGAGGCCGGTCACAAGTGGCATCCCCCAAGGCTCAGTCCTGGGTGCAGTCTTGTTCAACATCTTTATCAATGACCTTGATGAAAGGATTGAATGCTCCCTCAGTAAGTTTGCAGATGACACTAAACTGGGAGGAAGTGTTGATCTGCCTGAGGGTAGGGAGGCTCTTCAGAGTGACCTGAACAGACTGGACCAATGGGCTGAGACCAGTGGGATGAAGTTTAACAAGGCCAAGTGTAGAGTGCTGCACATGGGACACAACAACCTCATGCAACACTACAGGCTTGGGGGAGACTGGCTGGAGAGCTGTCTGGAAGAGAAGGACCTGGGAGTGTTGGTGGACTGCAGGCTGTAGTGAGTCAGCAGTGTGCCCAGGCGGCCAGGAAGGTGCAGTTGATCTATACTGCAATTTTGCTATCCCCATGCAGAAGTCTGTGTACTGGATTTAAAGCTTAGCTTTACGGCTACTTCCACTCAACAGTCAAATTATATTTTGGTTCAGCTTTTCTATTACAAATCCTATAGGAAATGATATGGGAAGTAAATGTCTCAATGGTCCAGTGAGAAGTTTTATGAAAAAAAAAGGACCCATGAGGTCTTCAGTAGAATACATAAAGTAAGTTCCAAACATCGTTCTGTAAGCTCCTCCCAGATTGCAGCATTCACTGAAGTTCTGCGTCAGACTACAATACTTAATAATCTTGGATAAACCTGCCTTCTATAAATTTGTCTATTTGGGTTTTGCTCATCATTTCTTCCGAGTAATGTCAATAGATTCAGGCCATAAGGTTATTATCATAAGTAGCAAGTCAGAGATTGCAATTTAGGTGGCTCACTCAAGGTTACTCAACAGTTTTTCAACAGGTCTACTGATTGGTCTTTGGACATTTCTAAATCTAAATCAACATTTCAACAAGTTGATATACTACTGTCCTGTCTTTGTTCATTACTTAGCTTGTCTTGTCTATTTCAGCAATTTCAGCACAGGAGAGTACTGGGTATGTATTAATTGGCGGGGGGATGTGGATAAAGCAAGCACATTACATTCAATGTAATTACCCAGTGTTGTAATTCAACCACTATCCTGAAACAAAGATACATTCAGGACCTTTCCAAGGAAAAAAATGTGATCAGGCACATACAGATAAAGAATGCATCTCAGAAGCTATGCAAGACCTGAGACATCCTTATGACAGAAAAAACATTACATTATTTTGATGCAAGAAGAGAACATTAGAAGACTGTAACATGAGAAGGGGTCCTGCTCAGTGC
>VZTU01016588.1:0-18098 GCA_013400835.1 Zapornia atra | reverse complement strand
TGCTCATCGCCAGTCGCCACAGGTTGGTAAGTCTGAGGAGGTAGATCAGAAGAAATACAAGGTAGATCAGAAGAAATACATAATGCTAGGTAGAGTATAAAGAGAGCAATGTAGTTCACCCTTCCTACTTGTATTAAAAACTTTGACAGACCTAAAGAAAACAGAACCCCATAAGAACTTCGATGGCTATCACTTGGTTTTGCAGTTAAAGTAGTGTTTCTTGGCAACTGCTAGAGTGCCCAGTACACACAGTCTTACAGTGTTCTTTGTTTGCAAAGAGAGATCAGTTTAAATTGTGCTAGCTTTTGGTGAGATGACTGAATTATATTCTCTGTATCTGGTAATGCCTGAAGAAAGACATCTTAAAAAAAAAAAAAGTGGCAGATAGTTATGACATTCAAAAGTGTAGATGAAAAAGTAACCATCCATCACAAAATATTTGCCAGAGCCACAGATCTCCGTATCAAGCAGAATACTTGTGTCTTACTGATGGCTGCTTTATTTTGATTTATCTGAGCTACTTCTGAGAGAAATACTGAAGTTGGGTGGGATGTAGACTTGTGTAAAGTAGCACACAGGTCTTCTCAACCTCTAAATGAGGTTTTCATAGCTCGATATGCTTACAGATTACTAGGGTTAAATTTTCTTAGCAGCAGTCTTATTTACAGACATTTGTATGAACACAGGTAATTTTTGGTTTGGTTTGAGGGTTTTTTGGGGTGGTTTTTTTTGTGCAGGTTTTTTTTTTTTGGTTGCTTTTATAAATATATATATATATATATATATATAAAAGACATGGGAAACTTGGACCCTTATAGTGAGAAACAGTCCGCTGGTAGAAAGTGCCCTGATGAGGAGCATATCAAGCCATAGGAGAGCAGTGTGCAGAGTACCACTGTTCTCCAGCAGCTCCCGGAGAGCAAGTCCTGAACTGCTATAGCCTATAAATCACTTCCTTATTTCTTCTCTGTTTGAGGAGCTGAACAGGTCACAGCTGATAAGACCATTCTGGTCCCTGCATGATTCACTCTCCATTCTGAGTCCTTCATTAACCCTCAGTATCTCAAGCAAACAAAAAACAGTGAGCCACCAGCCATCTATGCAAACACCTTGCCAGTGCTAGTTTTTGCATAGCATGTGCACCGTGTGAAGTGTTATTAAAATAAAGGTGTATCTGCATAAGGAAAATGTACCTATTTAACTTCAATCAAATTTTAAACCAATTTCAATTGTAATAAGCCACTGTATGAACACTCTTTCAATTTGCTAGTGGCAGGTTAGCTTCAATTTAAACTGATTCTAATCTTCAGAGACTGGTCTGATATAAAACAGTGTCCACATAGTCATTTGTATCAATTAGAAAACAATTTAAGGTAAACAGAGGCAAACTTCCTATATAATTGGCACCTCTCAGTTTGAATTTCCTATCTGATTCAGTCTTGGCAATGAATAAATTGCCAATGAATAAAGCCAGACAAAATAAATGGAATTGTGGAGTCTGTAGACAGTTTGGTGCTCTCAGGACAAGACTGCTTGCCTCTCTGTTAGATGTAACAGTTAAGAAACAGAAAGGGTGACCTAAGTATGGATGGGTTTGAGGAGACATGCGATTGTCAGCATGCAGATGAGATCCCTGGCAGTTCTCTTCAGCTTTATTTCTGCTGTACAGGAATTACCAGCGGGCTGTGGATCAGCAATCTCATTATTGCAAAGTCATGAATGTTCCTCCTCTTCTCATCTGTTCTTAGCATGGATATATAACAGGTGCAATGTACCACAGCATTGCTTTGCAGCACAGCAAACCTGAGCGTCAAAGAACAGAAGCAAAGGTGAGAAAAAGCATTTCTACAAAATGGGTCCCAAAGAAAGATTTTCTTGCTTCTTATAAATGTAGTCAAGAAAATGTTGTCATTTAGAAGCTTTCAAGCAACTATGATTTTTTTTTTCAGAAAGTCCACTGAAAAAAAAAAAGGGAGTAATTTTCTCTCTCAAATACCAAAATACCCATTTTACCCCACTGATCCAGCTTAATATTGCATTATGCACACCATATTAATTTCACATTTTAAGACCTGTGATTTATTGGTAGCTGACTGCAATAATGTATTATATTGTACTCAGATGAAAATACTGCACTGTATATACTTGCCATATACAGTCACTTTACCAGCAACCCTGCCTTTAGAAAAGGAAGTGAGTTCTTCTTTATCCCTTATGCCATCTTTTTGTGTGGAGCTACCGATGTTAATGTGCTGGGTAGGCACTCACATCTCTGCCAAGAACCCTGTTTCCTCACCTCACCCCACTTGATAAGCAGATTCCTTCAGGAATATCACATTTGTGCAGGTGATGGCTAAGAGATCAAAGTGTCTGAAGGGCAGGCTGAAGCACATTTCTTGGCACTGCAGTGATCAAGGAGCAAATTAAAACAGTTTTTAGGTTCTTGCAGAAGAAAAAGAGAAAGGAAGTCCCTCTTATATTTTTATTCCCTGTTAAATTGTCCATGCCATTTTATTTGCTTTCTAATCAGTTTGAGCTCATGATATATTTTATATGAGGGTTAAATAAAGGACATCACATAAGGCTGGCTCAGGGCTGGCATGGCCACATCTGTCTTACTGGCCCCTACAGCACTTTCCTGTTTCCACATTTGGCTGTGTGCCCCAACAGCAGACAAACTGGACTGAGAAATGTGTCACTTCCATGCACCATCCTCATCTCCTCGGTCTTTTTCTTGGTTTCCATGCAGGTCAGTGGGTCCCTTGGCACATCCATCAGAAGGCCATTCTGGGCAGGGGTGTGGGCAGTGCTGCAGGGTGCTTCACCCTTGAGAAGACTGTGGAAACCAGTGTTCTCCACAGGAAAGAGCAATGAGGTGATTCAGATTTGCTGAGTACTCATGGTATTATGCTTTGATAGGACACATGGAAATGGTTTGAAGGTGTGTTAGGAGAAGTTCAGACCAGACATTAGGAAAAGTTTCTTCACTGCGAGGGTGGTTGGTCACTAGAACAGGGTCCTCTGGCACAGCACCAAGCAGGTCAGAGTTCAAGAAGCATCTGGATGACACTCTTAGTCATATGATTTAGTGTCAGATAGCCCTGCGAGGAGCAGGGAGTTGGACTTGATGATCCTTATTTGTCTCTTCCAACTTGAGGTACTCTGAATTCTATGATTCTATAGTATTACAGTAATAAGTAGTGTCCATTAGACTGAAAGCTAAGAAAAAGTGTAATATGAAATGTAATGGCATAAAACAGCATAATAGCAAGCCTGCCCTCTAAAATGTCTAGAAGGAATGGCAAGGAAGCAGTCTGCTTTAACAAGATCGCAGTCTTGTTAAGAAAGAAGCTAAGACTAGTTGCATCTTACACATACCACAGCTCTAAATATCTCCAGCCCCAAGTGGGTTCCCCAACTCTTCCCAGCATCACGAATTCCAAAGTCTCCTGGTAGCCTGTCACTTCTGCATTTTAGGTTTTCTGTGATGCTTCCTGCTTGAATAGATGAGGCGATTCAAAAAGATGCATTGATCTGATGAGAGATACAGAGAGCAAAAGCTGGTTCAGGGCCTCAGAATGAATTAATAAATTATAAGCTGTAGCTATCTTATATCAAGCATGCTTCTTTCTCCCTCTTTTCAGATGTCATTTACTTAAGCCTAGATGTCTACACAAACAGTGGGTTTAGCAGCTAAGGTAATTACACCAGCTGAGGATCTGGACAAGTAACATGCCAAGTGATTCTCACACTACTTACTTTCACTGCAGTTTACTTAAATAGTCAAACCTATTCTGAGAGCACTGAGTACTTATTTCCGCTACTGTATTTATGTCAAAAGTTTTAACAATTCTAAATATATCCTCAGTCTCTCAAGAGACCTAGGTTTCAAAAGCAAATTATAGCAGAAAGCAAATAACTTCTGACATGTTCTGACGTGAAAAGCAAATAACAGAACTTAATCTTACATCTTTTTTTCAAGCCAGGTATTCATGTCATGGACAGTATGGAAACTTGTGGGTACTCTGTCATACATAACCTGATGGCCTAATTGTCCACTACGTTACTTGTCACAAAATCCTGAATTAAAGCAGGATTTAATACTGGCCATGAAGTGTCCCCTGATTCAGATTTTTAAATGGCAATGTGTTTTGGGTTTGTGTGGCAAGGTTTTAGTAGTCAGGGAGGAGGGAGTGGTGGGGGTGGTGTGTGTAAAGGGGTGGCTTCTGCAAAAAGCTTTCCCTAGGTCTGATAAAGCCAATGCCAGACAGCTCCAAGACACACCCACTGCTGGCCAAGGCCAAGCCAATCAGTGATGGTGGTATTGTCTCTGTTATAACATAGTTAAGAAAGAAAAAGAAACCAAAACTGAGTAGCAGCTTTTTGCAGCCAGAGAAAGGAATGAGAAAATATGAGAAACAGTTTTGCAGCCACCAAGGTCAGTGAAGAAGGAAGAGGAGGAGATGCTACAGACAGAGACTGCCCTTCAGATTGTAGAGAGGACCATGGTGATGCAGGCTGTCCCCCTGCAGCCCATGGAAGATGATGGGGAGCAGAGATTCCCTGCAGCCCATGGAGGACCTCATGGTGGAGCAGGTAGATTCCCAAAGGAGACTGTGACCCAGTGGGAAGCCAACACTGTAGCAGACTCCGGGCAGGACCTGCAGTCCTTGGAGGGAGGAGCCCACACTGGAGCAAGTTTGCTGGAGGAACTTGTGACTCTATGAGGGACCAGGCTGGATCAGTCTGTACCTGAAGGTCTGCACCCTGTGTAAGCGACCCACACTGAAGCAGTTTGTGAAGAACGGCAGCCCATCGTGCTTCGTGCTGGAGCAGGGGAAGGGTGTGAGGAGTCATCCTCCTGAGGCGGAGGGAGCAGCAGAGACAATGAATGATGAACTGACCACAATCCCCATTCCCCATCCCCCTGTGCCGCCTGGGTGGGAGTAGGCAGTGAAATCAGGAGTAAAGTTAAGCCCAGGGAGAAGGGGGCTGGGAGGAGGTGTTTTTAAGATTTGATTATATTCATTATTGCTCTACTCTATTTAGCTTGGGTAATAAATTAGCGTTTTGGTTTGTTTTGTTTTGTGAAGTCTGTTTTGTCTGTGGCAGTAATCAATGAGTGATCTCTCCTTGTCCTTATGTTGACCCATGAGAGTTTTGTTAAATTTTCTCTCCCCTGTCCAGCTGAGGAGGGGGAGTGATAGGGCAGCTTTGGTGGGCCTTCAGTCAGGTCAACCCAGCATTAAATGCTTAAGCATCCTGAGGTATTGATATGCAGCCTTCACAACATTGTGTTATTGAACCATATGATAAACATATGAAGCTGCATATGCCTACCAACTATTCCAGTGGTGGGAAAGAAGTACCTACAGATTTGTTTAGCAAACAACAAAGGAAACAAATGTTTTCAAATATGCACCTTAAAAAGAGGAGGTAGTGGATTTACCCGCTAGGAGAATCCACCCAATGCAGTTGCTGCATTTTGGACAAGTGGCAGACTCTCTACATTGTCTAATGTTCAAGGAGTTCCTGAAGACTGAAAAAGACTTATGCCAAAACCTGACATTTTTTCCAGAGAAGAAAAACAAATGAAGTCACATTTCTTGGTGCTTTTTTAGAAGGAAAATATTTACTTCCTTTGCATCTGAAGACAAGTCCAGTCTAATTTTAAGCTGTTACTCTAAGCTTTGAAGTTACTTTCTCAGGGGGATATATTTCACATCAAGTGGTTATATATAACTGAAATATTATCAGTGGGAAGTGTTTGGGTTTTTAATTATTGTACTGTTTTTAGCTGTGGTGAAGTCTTTTTCAGTGTTCAGTGTGCATTCTGAAGTACAGGAAGAACTTGCTGTACTTCTGTCCTTGCCAGCTCTTGAAGCAGCATAGGCAACTGGCTGAGTCATCTTCCAAAAAAGAGAGAATGCAGTCACCAGTTGTATGCTACTAACCAAATTTGATAGATGCTCTCCCAAAGTCTGAAAAAGCAGAGAGAAGGAAATCAGTGGTAGAGACTTACAGTTTCTCATGAGTCAGAAGACAGGATGGAAGGCCAGTAGGTTTTATAAGGATTATTCACCCCACTAACCTTACTCTTTCTATTTAAGGAGATCTGGAAAATTGTATTTTGTGTTAGAATTTGCCCAAGGACCCATGTGAACTTATTTATTTATTTAAATCCCTATCTTACTGCTCTGATGAGTGAAAAGTAGTGGCTGTGATAGTGTCTCTACTTAACGCCATAGCATCACAAACAGATAAAATGCTGACATGTTTGGATTCCTTTGCTGGATTGCTCTTGTGGTGTGTCCAAATGAGAGTGCTACAGGCCATAAAACATTGCTTGTGTCCATGCTCTAGCCCCAACAGATGATACAAACCACTTCATTTATGAGTAGGTATAAAAGTATCCTGAGAGAGAAACTCTATCAGAGTGTCTGGAAAGACTTCCTTTCTTACCCCTTCTTTTCCCACCCATGCACTAATATACAGTGCCTCCCTCTCATGCAGCTCCTCAGCACCTAGTCCAGTCTCAAAGCATTAATACCTTCTAGCAAGCACACTGATATGATATACCTGTATCACATGATGATGGGGAAGATGGGAAAGGAACAGATGACTTCAAAAACCTCAAAGAAGGAAGCAGCATTCTCACACCCAAACTACTCAAGCTTATTTCAAGGACCATGTCACCCTGTCAGGTACTAGTCATAATCTCAGGTCAGCTGCTCTGACATAGTAAGAATATAATGAAGTCCTTGTTGACAAGACTTGGTTCACCATCTCTGATGTTTCTGCAAGTACGTACTGTGTGACGACCAAGAGTTAATCTCCAGATGGTCTTGACTCACTAATAAGTGAAGAAGCCAGGCTGATAAGTGGGTGGGAGGAGATGA
This sequence comes from Zapornia atra, assembly GCA_013400835.1. Classification (NCBI taxonomy): domain Eukaryota; kingdom Metazoa; phylum Chordata; class Aves; order Gruiformes; family Rallidae; genus Zapornia; species Zapornia atra. The sequence continues at coordinate 11,199 of VZTU01016588.1, read as the reverse complement.
TGGAGGACAGCCAGTGGCAGGAGATGCAGTGTTACCTGCTGACTCTCATGGAGCAGAGGACTGGGCTGTCTGTGGAAAGGGATCCCACTGCTTGCTCCCTGTTGTCATCTTCAGGGTTTCTGTGGTCAAGGCCATGGCTAGGGAAGATCCCTGCTGCACAAGTTTAGTGCTCTGTCTACGGCTTTGTGGCTAAGCCAAGTGATTTTCTCTGCCACTGGTCCCAGAGTTTATCATTGACATTTTTTCTTCTTTTCCCCTGCTCCCATGCTTGCTCCCATACTTTTCCTATTGCCCTCTGCTGTGGATCTCCTGAAACACCTCATCTGAAGTAGAAAATCCCCTTTTCCTGAGCAGCTATTTTTGTTCTTAGTCACATTACAGCTTTTTTCTCCTTCCATGAACACTACCTTCATGTTTCTGTATAAGGACTAAGTGACCATCAAGTTTGCCCTGCAGATAATAAATGGATAATAGAGTTAATAAAATATAAGAAAAAACAGTCTATGATGTTCCCAAATTGTTTCCAAAAGTTAGGTATTTAGTCTTTAAGCCATCATAAGGGGATTTTTAGAAAGCTATATTCATCATCAGATTAACCACCGCAACACTCCTCTCTAACATAGTTTCTTGATTTCAGTCATGTCCTTGGAGTACAAAGAAAAAGCTCTGAAAGAAGCTTTTGCAAGACAGTCAATCAAGTACACTTCTGGCAGTACTTTTGCTGCTAACAGACATGTAGAATAGAAAAAAAAAGGGCATTTGTTTGTCTTTCATGCAAATCCTGAGATTGCAAATTTATTGGATTTCTATTTCTTCTGGGAGTTAGAGAAAGAAGGAAGAAAAAAGAGAGGAAAGCAGAAAAAACCTTCAAATTTAAAAATCATTAAATAAAATCCCTCAAAACAAAAAAAAGGGTTTTTTTCTTCTGCCCTTAACAATGGTTTCTAAATAGTTGCCTCCACAGCTCTGCTTGAGAGAATTTGTCCTTGTATGACAAACAGCTGTGATAATAATTGATAGTATTTATTTCTTATAGCATAAAAAACCTTTCATTAAAAATATTCCCTCAGACACAGTAGTGTCTGATGATCAGATGACCAGGTATGTGAACAATGAATGCAGGGTTTTGTGAAAATGCCTCACCCTCCAAATGATTGTTGGGGTTCCTGAGCCCAATCCTGCTGTCTGAGCTTTGTTTGTCCATGTCTCAACTTCAGCTTATGAAGGCAGAATATCATTGGCAAGTATTTCAAGGTTCTTTTTCAGGCTGGGGGTTGTGGAAATTTGATGGTATATTGCAGTCATTCCTTTTCTGTCTCTGATAAGCAGTGATAGAAGGGTGTTGACATTTAAGGCATTATCAATGGGTAGCTAAGTTGCTTCTCTCTGAGAAGGATGCAGGAAATTGTTCCTCAGAACATTTTTAGTTAAGGTTCTGGAAGTGCAAGCAGATGCCACTACATCTGTTACCTCCTCTTCCCATGTTTGAGCGCATCTCTCCAACCATGTTATCTGGAGATTTCCTTCTGAGAGAAACAGCAACAAACATAGATGGTTTCCCTCCCAAGCCTTTAGGATCTGGAAAACAAAGAAGTAATATTTAAAAGATGCCAATCTGTCTTACAGCTTACTTTTCAAATCCAAACCATGTGTATGTTAATTATTAACATTGACAGAGGTGATGCAGGAGGAACTCATTTTAATACATGTTGGATAAATGGCTGAAAATGTATGTGCTGACAAAAATGTGTCTGGGAATCTAAGGAAATAGCATTTCTCCTATGTGAGAAACATAAGGGACAAAATGCATTATGTGGTTTATGTGGCCAGTTTCACAAAGAGAATAGCAAAGGAAAAAACAGTAAATGGCTAAGTAGGAAGCGGCATTTCTTCATAATGCTGCCGGCAATTGTGGAATAGTTATATGTCATCCATAAAAAGAAATGCTATGTGTGCATTTTATTTATTTTGTAGAAGTAATTCCACCATTTCTACATATATATTTTTTTATTATGTTGAATTAATTCTCCTGGCTTGGAAATATTTCTATATATCTATTAGTAGCATTGTTCTTCTCATCATAGCATGCTTAGAACGTACAGAATTATGGCCTAAGAGCTGTGAGTTGTAATTTAAAGTAATACTTAAGTTCTGTTGCTGACATTGATTTATCAAGGCAATAACTTTCAATGGTTGCACAAGTTGTCTTTTTTTTCCTTTTGTAGCATTGATGCTACAGTAAATCCCAATGGAATAAATTCTGTGTTAAAGCCAATGGGATAAAATCATCACAGTGTTTACAGACAGCTATTTAAGTGCCACATATCAGGGACTCTCATATGAAAGTCCCCACAGGCTCTGTTAGGAGTTAGATTAGGCTCATGATGAAGGAGAGCCTGGGGAAGGGAACCCTTATTTCATAATTACACACTGAGCAATACCTCCCTGTTTAATTCCTTTAAAGCAAGGTTGGGACACCAAGAAAGCAAGCAATTAAATCTAAAAAAGGGAGATTGTACTATAGAGACAAGAATAGGCACAGCATAGGGCTTCTGCTTATACTTGCTCTTTCAGGTTCAGGAAATCCTGACTTGCAACAAAAAGACTTGAACAATGTTGCTTTTCTCTCCTCCAGACCCTTCCTGTTTCTATAATTTGGGTGGCTTCTGTTGGCTGGGAAGACATGGGAGAGAGTCTGAGGAAGAGGAAGGAAGCTTCTGTTTCCTACAAGTGCAGCCCCAAAAACAGGTCACCCCTACCAAAGGCTGTGGCCACCTCTTCTTCCACCTCTTTCTTCTCCTCCTTGCAGCCTCAGGACATATCCTGAGTTTATTGAGCTGCTACTGGGCTCCTCCACAAGCTGATTCAAATAGCTTAGCGGAAAAGTAAACTTGCAAAGGCAGCAGGTAGTTCCATGTTGCATCAGTGAACTGAATTCATTCATAGGACAATCCCTTGTCTGAACTGATGCAAAAGATGGGGTCATGCCATGTGCCTGAAAACAGGGAGAGGAGCATGGTCAGGTGGCATATGGAGAGGAGAATAAAGGAGGAGATAAGGAGATAGGAGGGAAGAGGAGGGTAGAGGCCTAGTGACAAGCAGCTGTTAGTGTGCTAACTGGTGCTCACCACTGGTAAGAAGACTGTCAGGACCATCAGGAATGGGACTTTACTGCCTTCCTTAATTGCTGTCTCCAGTATCCTGAATGCTTCCTCACCTGTACTAATTTCAGGAATGGTCACACACCTGGATATCTGTCTTATATAGGAAAAGTTCTATGTCTCAGGGTTTGAGCGAGATGCCTTCTCCAGTGATTTTCAGTGGTAGAGCTTTCGTCTGCCTGTTCACATGCAGTCAATTACAGCTTCCCAGTAAGGAAATAAATACCCTGTGGCACAGCTCACCACTAACCATGACTGACTGCTGCAGGATCTGTTTCTAATTTCACCACTTCTAGGATGAAAGAAGAAATCACAAACTTAACTCTGTCAGAGTTGGAGAAACAATCAGGGGCAAGAGCAGCTTGAATGTGCATTGCTATCAAAAATTTGCTCCCCTGTAAGCATTTTACCTGCTAAACTGGCATACAGATGAAGAAAGGCAGCTCCAGACATGCCCTAGAGACAGCCCCCATTCACCATATAACCTGATAGTAATCCTGGTCCCAGCTGCCTTATTTCTATGGCTGTGGTGGTTTGACCTCAGTGAAACCAGAGTCGGGTAATGAGAAGTGCGACCAGATCTTAAAGCACCTCTCCCCCCACCCCTCCCTTCTTAGACTTCACTTTAGTCATGATTTTGCTCCCTTCTTCCCGCTCATTGTGGCACAGGGAGGGGCAGTAAATGGGGGGTTCGGTCAGTTCCCCATAAGTTGTTTTCCTTCTTAGTCGAGCAGGGAGGGGCATTCCTCACACCCTTTCCCTGCTGCAGCATGTGATCCCACCCATGGGACACAGTCCTCCACAAACTTCACTGTGAGTCCTTTCCCACAGGGCTTCAGCTCTTAACAAACTGCCCCAGTATGGGTCATTTTTATGGGGTGCAGTCTCTCAGGCCCAGACTGCTCCACCTGGTCTCCCATGGAGTCAGAAGTTCCCCCAGCAAACTTGCTCTGGTGTGGGTTGGTCTCTCCATGTGCTGAAGGTTCTGCTGCTGGAAGCTTGCTCCAATGTGGGCTTCCCACAGGGTCACAGCGTCCTTCAGGTGTCTCCACTGGCTCCAGCATGGGGTCATCCCCAGGCTGTAGATGGGAAANTCAGGCCCAGACTGCTCCACCTGGTCTCCCATGGAGTCAGAAGTTCCCCCAGCAAACTTGCTCTGGTGTGGGTTGGTCTCTCCATGTGCTGAAGGTTCTGCTGCTGGAAGCTTGCTCCAATGTGGGCTTCCCACAGGGTCACAGCGTCCTTCAGGTGTCTCCACTGGCTCCAGCATGGGGTCATCCCCAGGCTGTAGATGGGAAACATCATCCATGGGCTGCAGGGAAACAGCCTGCTTCACCATGGTCTTCTCCACAGGCTGCAGTGGAATCTCTCTCCGATGCCTGGAGTGCCTCCTCCCCCCTTCTTCACTGACCTTGATGCCTGCACAGTTTCTTACATCTTCTCATTCCCTTCTCTGGTGGCAAAAAGTAGCTGCTAGTGGGTTTTTTTTTTTCTCTCCAGTGTGATTCCCAGAGGTACTGTGACCATCATAGATGGGTTAGGCCTTGGTCAACAACAAATACAGCCTTGAGCTGACTGGTGTTTGCTCTGTCAAGCCTGGGGAGCGCTTCTAGTTGCTTCTTGCAGAAGCCATCCCTGCAGCCCACCCTCCACCAGAACCTGGCCACGCAAAACTACAATAATGACTCACGGCAAAGGAAGATTTAGTGAAGGTTCTGGCCTTCAGAAATTTTTCTGAGCTTTTGAGCTGTGCTGAAAACACAGCAGGACTGTGTGGCAAGCCTTTTGTGTTTGCTGTAGGATCAAGGTCTGCAAAGCCTGTATCTTCAGTGGCAAACCCAACAGTTCCATGGTGCATTCCCAGGCACTGCAGCTGTCTGTGCTGCACAGCTGCTAATGGTTGCTGATTGTGACCCAGAGTGGTCATCAGTCTTCAAAACATAGGCCTTGCGCATAGGTCAGAAATTAATGTGGTTATGGACCATTTCCAATAGGCAGATTGGATGAAGCCATCCAGTTTTGAAGGGTAAAATAATTTTATGTTATGACCATGGGCTGTACAGTTCCAGTTGACTTCCATGTCACAGATCTGTTCTGGGCTTGTTAAACTTACTGGCAGAAACACAGGAAAAAAAATTGATTGTGTTTTGGGCTGCCTGTGTTAATGCACAGTGTTTAGAATTAGTGCTTAATTTGGACAGAACCGAGCCTAAATAAAGGTCCCTCATGCATTAAGTCTATCTTTTTGCAGGTTTTGTTTCAGAAGAGTCACACCAAGTGTTTATTGTTGCTCCATGCATTATGAGGGATATTTTTTAATTGACTTGCCAACATAACTAAAAAAAAGCTTCATGTCAGTGGGGCACAAAATGATGCATTTTGGGTTGTTGCTTTTTTTTTAAAAGCCATTCAAACCAGAAAAAGCTAAAGCTCTCTTCTTTGGTTTTCATTAGGAGGAAGAAACATTATTTCATTATGTTTTTATTCTCTTTGTTGTCCTTAGTGTCAATTCTCACTCACTTTAAAGTCAATGTCTTCCATAAGACTCTGCTAATGATTTTTTTCCCCCTAGACCATGCAACCACTTCTTTAGACTTTACTTCTTTTCAATTGACTTGCTAAGCCTTCTTCCAAAAGCTTCTTTTCTTTTCTTCTCCCTTTTCTTCAGAAACTTAGAGAAGGCAATTTGGACTGATTTCAGTCTCTTATAGATTTTGGAAAGATTCCAGAAGCAAAGATAGGACTAAACCAAACTGGGAAAATTGATTATTTTAAATTTTTAGCTTTTAGTTTAGACAATTTTGACAATAATGCTGAAAGGATGTTGGAAAATGTCACAGTCTGGTCAGGAAACTGCAGTATAATGTGTGGTGAATAAATAACACACCAAGTGACACTGATAAAGGAGTTCTGGGGAAAATGATACTCTCAAAAATGTTGTCAAATTATTATACCCCAATTTCTGCTCCCACTTACATCGAACTAAGTCTACAGCAATTTCACTGACTTAACGTCAAGATTGGATTCTTTATTCCCATACACAATTTTTTTTTTTTTTTTTTTCACAAAAGCTGAGCCTCACTGGAGTTACTTCAGTGAGAAACAGTGCTCAAGCTTTTAGTGAGGGGAGGGACGCCAGAAGCTGAAGGATCATGGTGACTGCCTAAGCAGTAGGTACATGGCACAGAGTGCTGGCACGTTTTCCATTGCAGCAGCCAGCAGTGTGATACCAAGGTACCAGAGGTCTGGGTGTCTGGGCTTCTTCTCCATGAGAACTGTATGGAGGGGAGAAAGTTAGCCAAGGCATTTTGACATCCCCTCATACCAATATTTTTACTAGTAAATTTATTTACTAGTACCTTGAAAGATGTAAGATAATAATCTTGCATGAGAAGGAAAAGTATTCAGTTATGACCCTTAATCGTGAGGATTTTGATGTAGTCCTGAGACTGTCCCTTTTTTTGCAACCTACATCATCACAGTTCTCTGCCAGCATAATAACTTTCAGCTTCATGAGGCAATGTAGTGCAATGGTGAATCAGGTGCAGCTCTCCCATCACCCAGCTCTTCTCCAGGGACAACTGGTATGTACCGACAGCCCCACATCAGTCCTCCTGGGAGGGATGCCAAATTAATACACTGCAAAGGTAATGATGTTCAAATGCCATCCTATCCAGTAGTATCTGGGATAATTCAAAAACATAAAATTACATTTTAACAGACTTTTGGTGATGGAACCTGGGGTAACGTTTACCTGCACGCTTACTGAGAGCTGTTGTCATTTCTTCTTACCTGTGACTTTGCTGTGAATTCCTTCAAGCACCACCTCCTAATCAAATAAACAAAGAAAAACCCAGGACTCGGGGAATTTTCTGTTCCTTAATGCATTAATACACTAGAATATATAGCTAGGCATTTGTAAAGCCAGGAAAATAGAATAAAATATCTTGCATTATTCCCAGGTGAAATGTTGACTGCCATGAGAACTGAGTTTTGTCAAAACCTTGAACCAACAGGAGAAATCACTGTATATCCATAACTGGCCAATTCCACAGCAGAAATATGTTATTACTTTGTAACAAACCTAATTTGAACATATCTGAATCCTTTTTTTTCCCCATGCAATGTGTATATAAAATGCTCCATCTGAGCTGACGAATTACTTTTGTATCTTTTTCAGCACTAGTAAATGCAGCAGCTCTTTTTCTTTCTGTATTTGGCCTCTAAAAGGTTTCCTATCACTACACGCTTTCCTTTATTCTCAGAAGATGAAACAAGTATTTGATTCACACTGGCTGAGGCAGCCTAACATTTTCCCCAGATGGGCTAACCCTGCATTTATGTTGCTGAATAACAAAAAACTCTGAGATCATAAAGTGCAGGCGGCAAAAAAAAGTGGTAAAGGCAACACTTCCTCCCTGGCTTTTGAGGAGGGCAGTGGGTGCTGTTTCCATGCTTTTGTCTCCACGTTGTTCACAAGCTCCAAGTTTGTCACCTGTTGTCTTTCACGGAGCACCGGCTTGGCAGAGTCCAAATGCCACACACTGCTATTTTCGCCAGCGGGAGAGCTCCCGGGTCCCTGAATGGATGTCCAGAAAAATTGCTTTTTATCATCTTTTGCTTCAGCTGGCTCTGCGGTGGAAGCCTGCTGCTGTTGTTTGAACAGTTTGCAATGAAGAGGGCGTGAGGAATAAATGTTCGGCGTTGCCCCCGGGAATGTAAGGAAGGCATCTTCCTGTTAAATGTCTCAGAGTTTAATTCAAAGAGTTGAATGATCCGCCCAAGAGTATACATCTTATCCTCAGAACTTAAAACACATAGTCCCTTAGGTTGTTCAGGTTATGCATTTACTTTTGCTTGTTGTTCGCTCTTTACTCTCCAAGGATTGTTCACTATCCAAATGAACTCCTGAAGTAGGTAAAATAGAATATCTCCTTCTCTCTTCCTGGTAAGTGATTTGGACAGCTTATGCATAGATTAGCCTTCCAGTAGCATTGGGATTCTGCTTGAGATGGCTGAGTTCAGCTACACAGGGCTAAGGGAGCCTGTTGGATTATTTTGGGTGACTTAAACGTTCGCATGGCCGCTTGGTTAGGTCAAGCAGCACCAATACTTCCCATCTTGGTTTATATCTTGACATTCTGATAGGGCAATGAGGCAAATCCTTGACTCATCCTTAACTGACACAGCCCCTTTGATTTTAGTAAAATAATGATAAAGTGACAAACTGTCCAATACGTACCCTACCTTGAGGCTGCCTGTGTAGCTCCAAATTGTTCCAGTCTAGTGGATTTGAAAGAAGTAAGCACAATTCTAATGTTAAGCATAATACAGATTTTTCAAGGTACTTGTTTGTTGGTTGTTTTGGTTTTTAAAGGAACGACTATTCAGATGTAAAGCGTAACGTCGACATCTCTGATGCTTCTTGCTGGGACAGGCACAATTAATAGGTTTGCCAGACATTCAGATCTAGAAAAAATACCATCCTGTATCCAAAATAAAGCCCGTTACCAGTGGCAACCTTATTGGCTGCTTTAGCAGACAGACCTGGTGTTGGAGGAGCAGGGCATGCAAACCACTCTCTCGACATGGGAGAGGGTTCTTCTTTGTCAGGTCAATGTAGGAAGGATGCTCAACCTATACTTGCTTTGTGTGAAATTGCAGAGCCACAGCTTCTAATGTGGGTTATTCTATAGTAAATTACTTTTAAAGCAAGCCAGAAAAATCAGAACAAAGCAGGCTATAGCTGCTGTCACCTGCTTTCTGCCTCTAAAAAGGTCTGTAAGAAATAGCAGGGGTGGCTCTGTTCTTTTTCACCTATGTCTGAATAGCTGGCTTCACCCTTCTGCAGGGTTCAGGCAAATTAGCCTGTTGAGGGCAACAGTCATCTTCCCTTCAGGCTCCTGGAGAAAACTTTAGATCCCTTTTGGTTAGAAGCAGGGAAAACTACAGAGGCCATTCACTGCAAAAGCTGTTCTGTGGGGGCTAAAGGTCTGGGAAATAGGCTAAAAAATGTTGAGAGGCATTGTCCAGTGGAGCTCTTTTTGTCCCCAAAATGCCTCTGGCCTGAATTCAGAAGAAGAAAATTCAGGATATCCTGAGTGCAGCCCTTTGGGGTGTCCTGGTTCCATCTAGGACAGGGTTAATTCTCATATGGAGCCAGCACAGGTGAGCTGAGCTGGCCAAGGGAGTTTCCATACCATGTGACATCACACCTGCATAAAAGGGGCCAGACAGGGAGGGGTGGGTGGAGAGTCGTAAGGTGCTTTGTGTTATCACCATTTGTGTATTCTGACTACTGCTGTTGCTATTGTTCCCCTCTCCCTGTGCTGTCCCAGCAAAGTGCCCTGACCCCATGTCCCACGGGTGCTTTTGTCCATTTCCCCTCGGGATGGAGGGGGGAGTGAGCTGACTAGGTGCTTGGCTACCAGCTGGGGCTGAACCACAACAGGAGTCACCTGGCTGCTAGCACGGGAGACAAAGCATCCTGGATGGAGATATATGTGTTCACCCCATGGATACCAGTGCAACTAAGCCACACACATAACAACCAGACTGTGAGCTAAGCCATGCAAAAAGAAGGGGCAGCAGCACTTGGCTGGAGACCTGCAGGTCCAGGAGGGCCCTTTGAACTGGCCAGTAGCTAACACTAGAGCATAAGGCTTTAAGTGTCAGGTGCTGAACATTGCCTGAAGCTGAGGAGAAGCCAGGCACTGCAGCTACACCAGGGATCATGGGGGCAAAAACAGGAACAGCATGGCAATGAGCCTTGAGAAGTCAGTGTGTCACCCCAGCCATTGCACATCTGCCCAGCTCAGTCCAGGATGGACTTGGACTTTGCTTCCAGCACAGAGTGCAGTGACCAATGGCCACTGAGGAGCTGCAATTGCTGCAGCTGCTCTTCCCTCAGCACCCAACTTCGCACAGCACAGACACAGTAATCCTGAGTAGCCCCAGGTCTTCAGGCACCTGACCATGCTACATGCACCCAGGCAGAATTTCTTGGTCATTTCTGCAGTTGCTCTTTCTGTCCTTGTCTAGCTCTGGTTTGACATGTGAGCCAAAATCTAAGCACACTTCCTGCAGCAAATCATTCCTTTTTTTTCCCCCCTTTCTTTCTTTGGCCTTTGCCACTGGAAAGAATGGTAAGGCTCTCTTCAACAGCATTTTGCATTATTGTTGTGCTCTAAACTACCTACAGTTATCTATATTTATTGTCTGTCTCTCATCTTTGCTGTGCCTCAAAAACAGATGTCTGAGAGGTCATAATTCACTAAAGACAATGATAAAATATTTTATTATGTTTCATTTTAAAATTATAATGAAGAACTGGTACTTCAGTCCAGAGGTTATGGAGGTTCATAAACAATGGATTATTTAGTGCAGTAGTTGGTGTGGGAAATTATTTACCTCTGAAGATTCCATAATGGATGAGGAATCGTTTTCTGAGTTTATAGTAGGATGGCATCAATCAATGAGAAAGAGTCATTTCATTGACAAGCAATTACTTAGAAGGTCTTTGACTAAAACTCAAAAAGTTACAGAGAAAATATAACCTTCCCTGGAGGAAGCTTATTTGTATGAAAACACTTCAAACAAAGTAAAGCAGATGGGACTGTCGTAAGTAAGATGCCAAACTAGACTCATGTGTCATGGGCATAGCTACCCTTGTCCAAGATAACTGACCACTAGTACCAAACATATGGACCAGACAGTCAGCATGGCTTCATCAGGGGCAAATACTGCCTGACCAATCTAGTGGCTTTCCGTGATGGGGTGACCGCATGAGTGGACAGAGGGAAAGCAACGGATGTCATCTATCTGGACTTCTGTAAAGTGTTTGACACAGTCCCCCACAACATCCTGCTCTCTAAACTAGACAGGTGTGAATTTGATGAGTGGTCTGTTTGGTGGATAAGGAATTGGTTGGATGGTTGCACCCAGAGAGTAGTTGTCAATGGCTCAATGTCCAGATGGAGGGATGTGACAAGTGGTGTCCCTCAGGAGTCCATACAGGGACTGATATTACTTAATATCT